>JASDQU010242968.1:132939-168561 GCA_032191745.1 Picea mariana
GGCTTATTATCTGAAATTATCTCTTTTTAAAGGCATTGAGTACTTTTTCTGAGGTTTTTCTATGCTATATTGATATTTGGTTCTTAACAACCACCAAGCCCAACACCTTAAGAAATGGTCTTTGCCAATACACCAAATTATTTCTTATGATGTAAAACCCACATTATAAAATATATTGCAAAGTATTGTATGGAGAGGGGCCAGCGCTCAGCCCTTTGGGCTAGCGCTTGGCCATATGAACCCATATGACCCTGTCAAGGGGGCGCGCACTGGGAAAGAGGGGGCTTATGCCCAAATATAACTATAAAGTGGGTTTTATAACCATTTTTTGGGTTTTAATGGTAATTAAGCCTATTTTTAATGGTTTTTGGGAGTTATTGGGTAGTTTTGGAGCCTAATTTTTGGGAGGAAGTTGGGGATGAGAAACCAACTTTCCCAGCTATATAACCAAGGCATGTTTGAGGCCATGGGGACAGCTTTGAGGGCATTCAGAGTATAATTATGCTGAGGAGAAGCCAAGCCAAAGCCATTTTGAGGCAGAGAAGCTTTTGAGGAGGAGACGCTGTCGGACCATTTCTGGGAGCTTCGGATGTCCGTTTTGCGTACCATTTTCTTTGCATGGTTCTAGAGATCTGGAAGAACATGACCAAATCAGTCTTGTAGCCATTTGGCATTACAGCAATGCACTTTTGAGCTTTTGAACAGAAATAAAGAAGCCTCCCCCACAGAGAAAAAGGCCCGGAGACATAGGCAAAGTTGTGTCGAACTCCGTTATCAATCTGTGTGTTATGGTTTGCTGTCTTTTATTTCATTTCAGATCTTAATATGTGTATATGGTTGTCTTAATTCCTCTTCTTTTCTCATTCTTTCACTAAATTTCTCAAATGGTTAATTAATGCATGCAAAATTAAAACTCAACCATAAGTCATTAAAAGATCCGGCAGATCAAGTCACCTTCCATGGTATAGTGTGCACATGTACTACACACTAACATGATGAAGTGTGCACATTCCAAGATATCACGTGCAACAAACTTAAGTGCGTGCGATTTTGAGGCCAGAGAGCCTTTTGTGTATATGTTGTGTTTTATAGGTTGGTGAGCTAGTTATTATAATATAGGAGGCTTATATGTTTAATTAGGTCGAAGAGCCTAGATGCTAAAGGTCGGTGAGCCTATTTTTGTATATGTTTTATCATTAATATAATACATCGTTTCATATAGACCAACCATGATAAAAGAGTATGGGGAACTAAACTCCACAAATTGGGGAAGGGGGGGATAAAATTTAACGATAAGGGGATAAGTTAGAGAGCCTAAGTTAAAAATGAATATTATATTAATATTCCTTAAAGTATAAAGTATGGATAATTATTTTATCCTAAGTTCTAAGGATGGGGACAAGTGGGCCAAAGTAGTTCCCAACATGAAAAGTGTCAAGATGGGAACATTCATACATATAGCTTGGACTTAGTTAATTTTTTGAGGATTCTATCATGATTCACTCACTCATTCAATTGTACTTAGTACCTTCTTGTACCTATATAAGTACCCATAACCATACTCGTACCCATACCTATATTTGTACCTATACCTGTACCCATACCTGTATCTGTATCTGTATCTGTACCTAGTTAGCTTGGGAGATGGATTGAAGATGAGGATTTTCATGACCGTAGGATACTAAAGAGGCAGGTTTTTAGGCCATTGATAAATTCTCTCGAGGTGAGAGAATTGTTGGGAATTGATTTCCCGAAGGTGTCAAACTGTAGCTAAAGGGCTCTGAGACTTCTTGCCCGTCCTGTTGTTGAAGCCCCGGAAAGGAAGTGGGGCAGTTGAAGGACTATTGAGTAGAGAAGGGGCACACTTTTTTGGGTGGGACAGGCATGTGGGGAATGAGGGATTGTATTTTGTTAGTTTGATTTGGCACATGTGACAAAGTTTTTTCCTATTGTGGTTCTAAGATACATCAGCTTGGTTAGGAATCCCTTTACCCAAGTGGAGTTTAGTCCCAACTCGGGGGTGACCCACTGCTGAGAGTGATGAGCAGGGTGGTCTAAGGCTGGGAGGTTCGTGGAAGTTCTACATACAGTTGGTGATATTTTTACCAAGATAAGTGTCAATTGTGCATTAAATTACATGCTTCATTTTTATTTATGCATTTCTTTTTATGGGTTTTTCCTTTGTGTGTTGTATATGTATTTTTATTTTTATTATGTATGAATCTATGCATTTGCAGAATGTATGTTTCTGTTTTAAGTTTTAAATATAATGTTCCATAAGTGTTTATGTGTGTATATGTTTTAACTTAATATACAGTTCAAAAATTTTATGTGGCATAGCCCAGTTGGATGTTGGGGATGTTACAATATGGCATCAGAGATCTAGTTTTCAACACTAAGCATGGATGGGTCGAGCAAGTTGAATTGAAGTTAAATTTCACAAAGAATTAATTTCAAAGTGTCCAAATTTCAAGTTACAGAGCGCCCATGGTAAAAATTAGAATATATTGCGTGGAATTCGGTAAAAGCCCCAATTTCTGTTGTTAAATTCATGGGAAATTTGAGAAATTTAGCCAAGTGGTAAGATATTCTTAATTCAATAATTGTTCTAGAAAATTCAGAATTGGAATTGATGAAATTTGAAGTTATAGGGAAGCCATGGAATATGGAGTGAGATTAGTTGATTAAAATTCTGAATTCATGAATTGAGTTTGGGAAAATTTTGTTCTAAGAATGTTTTCCCACAACAATTTGTTGTTGTAGAGATTGAGTTGGTGTTATTAGGGTGAAATTGAACAAATTTCATAGTTGCAGAATGTCTACAGTGAAAATTGGGAAAAAGTTAAGCAAAATCCCCAATTTCTGCAGTGGAATTCATGAGGAATTGATGCGGATAAAAATGAATGCGCGTAGGTGTGCACACTAAAAATGCATGATGTGTAGTGAAAATATTATGATGTGTGGAAAATAAGGTTGCATGGATGCGTGCGCTAAAATTTGGCGCTCGCGATGCAGAGTGATAATGCACGAAAAACAATATTGGCACACGGGTGTGCGCACTTAAATTTAGCATTGTGCGGTGCAGAGTGGTATTGCGCAGAAAATAATGGTTTTTAGGTGTGCACACTTAAATTTGGTGTTGTGTGGTGCAGAGTGGTAATGCATGGAAAATATTGGTGTGCGGGTGTGCACACTTAAATTTGGCGTTGTACGGTGCAAAGTGGTATTGCGCAAAAAATATTGGTGTGCGGGTGTGCACACTTAAATTTGACGTTGCGCAGTGCAGAGGGGTAATGCACGAAAAATAATGGTGCGTGGATGTCCAAACTAAATTTAGCATTGCACGGTGAATATTGGGTGTGCGCATGCCTAATATTGGCGTGCATGGTGTGCAAAGTATTGACAAAGTGCAAAGGAATTTTGTTGTTGCGCACACAATGTAGGTATATTCCTATTGCGCGACAATTTAATTAATGGTGTGCGCGGAGTATTGGTACGCAGTGGGAGCGTACTAAAATTTGGCATGGCATAGTGCATAGAGTGCAATGCATGCAAAATATTATGATCTGACACAAGAATTACACGCAACATGTATTAGTAAATGAACCAAAATTATGCACAATAGATATTGGTGTGCGACACAAAAGTAGTGTGCACCAGTTATTGGAACTACAAAGAAGCGATCCACATTGGTTATAAGTGCGTGGAGAATGCACTACCTTATGGTGTTGTTGTGAATGCTAAATATGGGTGTACATGTTCAAATTTGTGCTCTCAAATTCCTTTGGATGGTCTAGAACAACAAAAAACCAGTCAATTTATGCGACATTTGTTTTACTGTTTGAAGGTCATATTTTTGAGGCTCTAAATAGTTTTTTTATCTACTCAAAAACCATAGGAACAAAGTGCACCAAGGTACACTCCATATATACAAATCAAATGAAATATACCAAAGAGATCCTTCTAATGGTGTAAACCATTTGTCAAATGAAGATTTTATAAGGAAGTTACAGGACAAACAATGGAGGATAAATTTTATGACCCAACTAACTTCGAAGGGCCATAAATTTTTGCTCAAGACTCAGAATTGAGCATGGAAGTATGAATTGGAATGGTCTTGGACAATAAAATATAATTATTCACCCATAAAATTGATCTGGGCATTCGATTTTTAGGAAATCAGAAGAAATATTTTTGATGCATTATTGAACCAGAATGGTTCATATTTTCATGAAATTGTTGAAACAGATAGCATGTCAAAGTTTTGTTTGTTTCACATTTTGAAGAGTTAAAAAAATATATATCATATCAGGATCAAAACAAAGTGAAGGAGAATGCAAGATGCACAAGGGGCTTACATCCATGAAGATGATATCAAAGGGATGGGTGTCCATATGTGTATTGAAGGAAAAACCTCCAATGGACATGAAGGAAATGATGAAAACATGAATATTGTAGAGACCATTAAAAATTTACAGAAGGATGTCCAAATCCATAAAGATGATAATGAAAGGCTTATGAAATCCATGGAGTAGTAGGAGGACTTCAACATGAATTTAATGCATAGCTTGAACATAATAGAAAATAAATTGGATAAGGAGAGTGGCTTAAGCAAATTAGGAAGTCACAGGTCTGCTGATGTGAAAATAAGAACAATAAGTGTTAGTAGACATCACCATTACTACATGAGGCATTCCAATAGGAGATCACATAGTATGTCAAGTACATCGTCTATCAGGAAGCATACAAGGTCTGGGGTGGATGAGCTATGAGGAGAAATGAAAAAAATCAAACCTTCTACATTTGATGGTGAGCACAAGAAGGATGATGATGAAAAGATATGGTTGTTGGGCATGATAAAGTATTTTCAATTTCATAATTATTCTTCTCATGCAAAAGGAAGAATTGCCATCTATCAACTCAATGGAAAGGCATCCATGTGGTGGGATCATGTTGTGTAGGTGAAACACATTAAGGATAAAATTGTTACTTGGAAGGAATTCAAGAAATATTTTGAAAAGAAATATTTGTCTAAGAGATACTATGACAATAAAATGAAAGAGTTCTTTGAACTCAAACTTGGGAGTATGACCATAGATGAATATGAAAGAAGGTTTTTAGAACTGTTGAAGTATGTTTCTTTCATCAATGATGAGACAGTTAAGATTCAAAGGTATTTGAGTGGATTTACATTATTCATCAGCGACAAAATACAATATGATGATCCCAAAAAATTGGAGGAGACCATAAGGTGAGATAAATGCCTATATGATCAACAAAAAACAAGTCCAACTTTCCAAAAATCTTGGGAAGAAAAGAAGAAATTCAATATGGATTAGAGGAAGAAGGGGACTAAGCCACCATTTTTCAGAAATAGCCCTCCGGGATAGACAACTTATAGAGAACCCAAAATGATTGAGATACAAGGTCAAAGGAAAAGGCAAACACCTATTCAATGTTGGGGTTGTAAGGGAGATCATATTTATAGAGATTTTCCTCAAAAAGGTGAAAAAGTGAGTATTGTTCACAATGTACAACAAGATGAAACAATGGAGGACATGGGAATAAGTGTACCAAGGATCTATGCAACCTTGGACAACGAGCAAGAAGATTATCAACCACATATGATTGAAGTGGAAGGTATGATCAACAACCAAACAATTGTTATTTTAATTGATTCAAGAGATAGCCATAGTTATATAGATCCTAATATGGTGGAAATCTTGCATTTTCCAAGAAGAAAGCACGGAAAATTTTGGTTGGTGTAGTTGGCTACTGGAGCCAAAAGAAAATTTAATGAGATGGTTAAGTCACGTCCTACGGACATGAATGCACTGGACACTAGGGAAGATTTGAACATCTTACCTTTAGGTTCCTATGAATGTCTAATTGGGATGGATTGGTTGGACCAACATAATGTTATCCTAGACTGTCATAACAAGGAATTTAGTTGATTGGATGAGGAAGGGAACGTAAGGAAAATAGAGGGAATTCTTAGGGCAGTAATTGTCAGAGAAATTTGATCATTGTAGCTGAAGAAATGTTATAGAAAAGGATGTCAAATATTTTCAACTCATATGGAAGAAACATCTAAATATAAGCTGTCAAATATAGAATATTATGCAGTCCTAAAATATTTTGAAGATGTGTTTAAATAAATACTAGGATTACCCCCTAAAAGAGACATCGATTTCTCCATAAATCCGATGCCTAGAGCAACTCCATTATCTAAGACTCCCTACAGGATGAGGAGACCAAAAATGAAGGAGTTGCAAATGAAACTTGAAGAGATTTTTAAGGAGTATATACACCCAAGTGTGTCACCTTGGGGTGACCTAGTTTTATTTGTGAAGAATAAGGATGGGACATTGAGACTTTGCATTGAATTTAGGCAGTTGTACAAAGTAATTGTGAAGAATAAGTATCCTTTGCAATAGATTGATGACCTCTTTGGTCAGTTGAAAGATGCAAATATATTATCCAAGATTGATCTTAAGTCAGGTTATCATCAAGTAAGAATTAAAGAATAAGAAATCAACATGACTACTTTCAGAACAAGATATGGTCATTATCACTTCACAGTGGTTCCATTTGGATTATCAAATGCACCAACTGTCTTCATGTGTTTAATGAATGGTATTTTTAGAGAATACTTAGATAAGTTTTTCATTGTATTTTTAGATGAAATTTTTATATATTCTAAGTCAAAGGAAGAGAATGAACAACACTTGAGGCTGGTATTACAAGTATTGAGGGAGCATCAATTGTATTCCAAATTGAGCAAGTGCTCATTTTATCAGAAACAAATTCATTATTTTGGACATATCATTTCAGAGGAAGTGATGACAGTGGATCCTGAGAAGATAAAAGCCATTAGAGGATGGTGAACACCAAAGAATGTGACAGAGGTCAAATCATTCATGGGACTTACAATATACTATATGAGATTTATTGAATAATTCTCAAAGATTGCACACCCAATCACTTCCTTGCAAAAGAAGGGTGTGAAGTTTCAGTGGACATTGGATTGTGAAAAGAGTTTCCAACACTTGAAGCAATTATTAACCAATGCTCCAATATTAAGGATTGGAGATCCAAATGAATACTTCATTGTATGCATAGATGGATGTAAATAATGAGTTGGTAGAGTCCTTAGTCAAAATGGGTTTGTTGTATGTTATGAATCTAGGAAGTTGAAGGAGCATGAAAGACATTATACCACTCATGATTTGGAGTTGGAAGCCATAGTGAATGCTTTGAGGAAGTGGAGGCACTACCTCACAGGGAAAAAGTTAGAGCCGAGGACAGACCATAATGGTCTGAAACATTTATTTGATCAACCAACTCTAAATGCTAGGAAAAGTAGGTAGTTAGAATTTCTCAGTGAATATGAATTTGATATAAAACATATCAAGGGGAAAGAGAACAAGGTGGTTGATACAATCAGCATGAGAGTACATGAGTTGTATGCTACAACCATTAGAATGTACCAATCATATTTGAAAGACATCATCTTGGAGGTTGCAAAATCATATTTGCAATACATGGAAATAATAATGAAATTACAACAAGGTATTTTGTAGTAGAAAATTGAAGACTATAAGGTAGAAAATGATGAAATTCTCATGTACAGGGGCAGAATTTCTGTACCAAAGTACGAAGAATTAAAAAATATGATATTGAGAGAAATGCATAATGTGCCTTCTGTTGGGCACCCGAGTTATTATAAAACTATTGCATCTATCAAGAGACGAGATTATTGGCCAGGCATGAAGAAAGAAGTTGTTGATTTTATTGCAAAATGTTTGAAGTGTCAAAAGGTAAAGGATGAGCATAGACACCCAATTGGTTTGTTACAACCATTACCCATTCCTGAGTGGAAATGGGAAGTTGTAACAATGGATTGTATCATCAAACTTCCCAGATCAAACAAACAACATGATTTTATTATGGTAGTGGTGGATAAGCTTACTAAATCTGCCCATCTTATTCCAGTAAAGCTCACTCACAAGGCAACCAACATTGTTGATGTTTATATGAGAGAAATTTCTCGATTACATGGTATACCCAAGACAATTGTGTTTGACAGAGATCCAAAATTTAAATCAAATATTTCGAAAGGATTATTTAAGGGATTTGGACCAAATTTGAATTTTAGTACAACTTATCATCCAAAATGAGATGGACAAATAGAGAGGGTGAATCAAGTGATTGAGGGTATGTTGAGGATGTATGTGATGGATAAACCATAAAAATGGGAAGACTACCTACACTTAGTAGAGTTTTCTTATAACAATAGATACCAAGCATCTCTAAATATGAGCCCATTTGAGGCACTTTATGGAAGAAGTTGCAACACACCAGTAATTTGGGAAAGCCTAGCTGATAGAGCAGTAGTTGGGCTAGAATTACTCAGGGAAATGGAAGAGAAAATGTTGAAAATAGAACATAATTTAAAGGCTACCCAAGACAAGAAGAAAAGCTATGCTGATAAGGGAAGAACTCATAGGGAATTTAAAGTCAGTGGCCATGTATTCTTGAAAGTGAAGGACAACAAAAGTTCCTTGAAGTTGGGAAATTTTTCAACATTGGCATCTCGCTATTGTGGGCCATTTGAAATCCTAGAAAGGATTGGGCCTGTAGCATACATTATTGCCTTTCCTACATCAACGACCATTCATAATGTATTCCATATATCATTTCTTAAGAAATATATACCTGATGCTAATCATTTTATTGATTGGAATGTGATTCAGGTGGAGCAAGAAGGCGCTTTCCAAGTACATCCAGTATGCATTCTGGACCAAAAAATCAAACATCTGTGGAATTGAGCCATAGAGATTATAAAGGTCAAATGGATATGATACAGTCCTAAGGATGCAACTTGGGAGCATGAGGATCCTATGTGGGCATAATACCCACATATTTTTGAGGATTTTTGAAACTTTGGTTGTATATGTGTATATATTGCAATGACGACAATGCACAAATAAGGGGAGGGGAATGTAATACCCCTAGGCCGAACCCCAACTGTAAATGTAAATGAAAATGTACTTCAGTTGGTGATATGTTTAATATCATTTTGCATGCACCTTCCATGGTATAATGCGCACGTGTACTGTGCACTAAACTGATGAAGTGTGCACATTTCGGGATACCGTGTGCAACAAAATTAAGTGCATTTGTTTTCTAGGTTAGAGATCATTTTGTGTATATTTTGTGTTTTATAGGCTGGTGAGACAGTTATTATAATATAAGAGGATTATGCATTGAATTAGGCTGGAGAGCCTAGATGCTAAAGGCCAATGAGCCTATTTTTGTATATGTCTTATCATTAATATAATAGATCGTTGCATGTAGAATGACCATAATAAAAGAGTATGGGGGACTAAACTCCATTAGTTAGGGAAAGGGGGGGCTAAAAGTTAAGGATAAGGGGATAATATAGGGAGCTTAAGCCAAAAAGGAATATTATATTAATATTCCTTAAAGTATAAAGTATGAATGATTATTTTATCATAAGTTCTAAGGACGGGGACAAGTGGGCCAAAGTAGTTCCCAACATGAAAAGTGTCAAGTTGGGAACATGTATACATATATCTTGGACTTAGTTCATTTTTTTGGGATTCCATCATGCTTTACTCACTCATTTAGTTGTCCTTTGTACCTTCGTGTACCTATATCTGTACCCATAATTGTACACGTACCCATATTTGTATATGTACATGTACCTATATTTGTACCTAGTTAGTTTGGGAGTTGGACTAAAGAGGTGGGTTGTCAAGCTCATGGGATACTGAAGAGGCGGGGTTTTAGGCTCGTGAGAAATTCTCTCGAGATGAGATAATTGATGGGAATTTATTTCCCGAAGGTTCCAAAATGCAGCTACAGGGCTCTGAGACTTCATGTATGGCCTATTGTTGAAGCCCCATAAAGGAAGTGCGGAAGTTGAAGGACTGTTGAGTAGAGAAGGGGAACACTTCCTGGGGTGGGACAAGAATGTGGGGAATGAGGAACTATCGATTTTTAGTTTGAGTTGGCACCTATGACAAAGTTTTATCCTATTCTATGAGATACATAAGCCCGGTTAAGAATCCATTTACTCGGGTGGAGTTTATCCCCAGCTCGGGGGTGAACCACTGCTGAGAGTGATGAGAAATGTGGTCTAAGGATGGGAGGTTCGTGGAATTTTTTCACACGGTTGGTGATATTTTTACCAATATAAGGGTCAATTGTGTGTTAAATTACATGTTGCATTATTATTTATGTGTTTATTTTTATGGGTTTTTCCTATGTGTGCTTCATGTGTATTTTTATTATGATTTTATATGAAAATGTGCATTTGCAGAATGTATGTGTTTGTTTTAAGTTATATATATAAAGTTTCTCAAGTGTTTCTATGTGTATATGTTTTAATTTTGTATATAGTTCAAAAATTTTATGTGGCATAACCCAGTTGGATGTTGGGGATGTTACAAAAACAGTCAAAAGTTTAGTAACAATCCATCATATTGTTAGAAACCTTATAGATGATTTTCAAATAATTTGTAAGAAATCTCATTCTAAAGAATGCAATGCAACCCAACGTGTCTTGTCACAATCAATTGTTAGCAATATCAAAAGAAAAGATTGTTTTCTACAAAAAACTTCTCATGTCATGAAATGAAATGTCAAAACCATTAGCAGTATTCTCATAGATGAGTCAACATTGAAAAAGGTGGCCCAACAGATTTGTGGGCCTTCACGCTTAGGCTAACTCGTTCTAACATGAAGTTAATTGGAGTAGTTAAGAGACTAATACAAGATTTCTGGCATGAGAAAACTAGGCCTTCTTCAAAGCAAAAAGATTTACTAGAATTGGGAAGGGGATCTAGGGACCATGAAATCCACATTAAACACTTTCTTGACATTACATAGACAAAATTGTATGAGATATTCAGGATAGTACATAGTGCACTTAACTTGGGACAAAGATATTTCCATAAATGCAAGCTTTGGTATGTTTGAATAAACATAATTCGTAACACATGTTGTTGTAGATATCACATTGAGTATAGTTATTATTATGACACACACACACACACACACACGCGCACGCGCGCGCACACACATATTTTTCATGTTTTGAATAAATTTTTTTTGCAAGAATTCTCAGTTATATTTTCTTCATTGCCATCTAGAGAATTTATTCACAACATCTTGTGTACAATGCTAGAGGGTTGTACATTTTATCAAAAATATTGATTATATGGGACATGCCCTAGGTTCAGTGGAATGGAATTATTGAGCAAGTGCATCCATGTAAGCTATGAGTATCAATTGGGGAGGAAGGAGGTTTCCTTGCCAAGCTTTAAATATGTCACATATGACATTGGTGGAGGATAGGAAAGAAAAAAGATATAATTGGTTACAATATGTTCAATATGTGCGTGTGGCTCGATGAAATGATGAACAATTTAGAATATGAAAAGATACATTCCAGGTTGGTACTATGTTATCAGTGGTTAATTTTTATAATAACTACACCCTTCAACCACAAAATAAGATTCAAAGGAAATATTATCACTTAGATCAGGTCAGCATAATGGTCCATATCACATACAGGCATGGGCTAGATAGTAATGAAGAAAAAAAAGTTATATTGAAGGATTATCACTTCTACATAAGTGATGATCAGTGCCATGACTTATCCTACATACAACATTTCTTTCAATTGTCTTACAATCACCTTAAGAAGAAGAACACACACACACACACACACACACACACACACACATATATATATATATATATTAACATTGGATTTGATCAGATGGTTGCAAAAGCCTGTTAAAAAATGCTTGTGTATTTCAATGGTTGTGTATATTGGAAAAAAAACTCAAGGTACCACACATTTGGAACTATTTTGAGTTAGAGTGAGAGAAAGGGGAGCATGATGGAGTAGGTGCATGCATAAAAAGAGAATTACACATGCAAAAAATGAAGTTTACAACTACTTCCCTCATTTGAGATGTGAAATCCATTATTGAATGGTGTTCTTCAGTAATGGCAGAAGGAACACAAACCCGTTAAGACCAATCACATAGGAAAGGACATGTACATAGATATTTTTGGGAGGTGGTCAATGTAGATTGATCACAATGGTATGAATGAAAAACAATATAGGGAACTCATGGATTCCATTTGGTTAGAACATCTGACAATGGTATAGTTGAAATATGGATGATAAAACTCTCTTGCTTTTGTGGTTCATGTTGTAGTAATGAATGGGATTATTGTGAATCAAGAAACTAGATTGATAGATGGGATCATGTATCACTCTTCATTGTTCAATGTATAACTATGGATTTATACCAGTTGGAGGAGGACCAATCAATTATTTCATGAGATTATGATCATGTCTCAGATCTCATACTATCAAGTTTGTTGAAACCTTCTATTAAATTTTGAATAACTAGCATCAATGTTTTATGCTTTGGTCATTTAGAGGAATCGCATGTTGGAACTCCAATTTTTTCAGGGCACATATATGCAGTGGTTTCCCCAAGAGGTAATGAATGGGGCACTGATTATTGGCTATAAATTTTCTTATAGGGAAAGAAGACCCTCATGCGATTAGTAACAAACTCCCAAGGCATTGAATTTATGATTGGGTCGATGGATATTAAAATATAATATTTGACACAGGATGAAAGAACATGAAATAAAGGTGGCTATGTATTTCAATACTATAGACCAGGTGAAGTCGTATACCACTTTACGAACTTGGTTGTTGGTACAAACCTCCAACTACAAACAATGCCAAGTAAGAACTCATCAAAGGTACAATACTTCTTTCCTTACTTTGAGCATGAGAATTTAATGGAGACTGTCAATGTTAGAAGTGATCCCGATGGTCTACTTGAATGAACACAGGTATATAAAAGGAATATTTGAACAAGTATTTCATATTTATGAATTATTGAAAAATTTTCTTCATTTTATCATTGTTATGGTATTCTTTTATTTTCATGCGTTGAATTTCCTTGACATGCCTTGCCTTGCCTTGAAATGATATGCATTTTCATTCCATGACTTGTAATACTATGCCTTGTCATGCTATGCATTTTCATGCCTTTCCTTGCCTTGCCTCTTCATGCTATGCCTTTTCATACTATGCCTTTTCATGCCTTACCTTTCCTTTTCATGCCATGCCTTGTCTTTCTATGACATGCCATGCAATGCCATTCCTTTCCTTTCCATGTCATGCATTTCCTTTCCTTCACTTGCCATGCCATTCCATGCCATTCTTTTACATGCCATGCCTTTCCTTTCCATGCAATGCCTTGTCGTGCTTTCACTTGCCATGCCATGAATTTCTTTTCCATGCTATTCCTTTCCTTTCCATTCCATGCCTTGAATTTCCTTCACTTTCCATGAGATGGCATGTCATGCATTGCCTTTCCATTCCATTCCTTCTATTTAATTCGCTTTCCATGCAATTTCTTGCATTTCCATGTCATTCCTTTACTTTCCTTCACTTGACATGCCATGCCATTCCATGCCTTTCCATCCAATTCATTTCCTTTCCATGCCATGCCATGCCATGCCCTGCATTTCCTTCACTTTCCATGCCATGCCTTACCTTTCCTTCACTTGCTATGCCCTGCATTACCTTAAATTTTCATGATATGCTCTGCCTTTCAATGAAATTCCTTGCCTTTCCTTAACTTTACAGGCTATGCCATGCCATGGATTGCCTTTCCATTTCATGTCATGTGATGCCTTGCATTTACTTCAATTTTCTTGCCATGCCTTTCCTTACCATGTCGTTCTATGCCATGCCTTGTGTTTCCTTCACTTGGCATGCCATTCCATGCCTTTCCATGCCATGCCTTACCTTTCCATTCCATGCCAGACTATGTCTTTCCTTATATCATTTTTCATGTCATGCCATGTCATTCCATGCCTTTCTTTACCTTTCAATCCCATTCCATGCCATGCCCTTCATTTCCTTCGCTTGCCATGTCATGACTTTCCTTTCTACACCATGTCTTTCCTTACCTTCTCTTTTCGTGCCATGCCATGCCATGCCATGCCTTGCCATTCCATACCTTTCCATGCCATGCCTTTTCATGTCATTCCTTTCCTTTCCATGCCATGGCATCCCATGCCTTTCATTGTCTTTACTTTCCATGATATTCCATGCCTTGCATTTCCTTCACTTGTCTTTCCATGTCATGCCTTGAATTGCCTCACTTTCCTTTCCTTTCCACACCATTCCTTTCCATTCCATGTGTTTCCTTGCCATAGTCGTGAAACACAGATTATAATAATTAATAGGATTTACATAGAAAGTGATGTCACTAAATAGGTTTATGTTCCATCCTTATGGTGTAGTCTCATTATACTTTAATCATTGACAGATTCCACCCTTGCCAGCCTCAGGAGAATCCTAAAACTCTATATTTCTTCTCTTACTTGAGGAAGCACCTCGAGTGGTTATGGGCATGGGCATGATTTGTCACTCTCGAGACTCAACAAAGAAAAATATTGTTATAAGTTTTTTTCCTCAATGAATTAAAAGACATACAAAACGATACTTTGTAATTTAACATAAGACAATTCACCACATATTCAACTAACAATCATGAGGGTATTAACCTCCTCCATGACCCCAATCTCCTTGAGACGCCACCCTACGTTAGTTACAAGGATCAAATAAAAAAAATTAAGAAAATATGCGTAAAATCAAATTCATGATACATAAAAAATTATCATGAACACATTATCTCACCGTGAATATCTCGGGACTTGATGGAGAGTTGTTTGCAGGTGGAGTGCTCGAATATACAACTTGCTCTGAGGCAACCTGCTATGAGGTAACAAAATAAGACAATTATAGGTAACTAAATACCAATTCGATATGTATATCAATAGAACTGGATACGTATCAACCTTTATTCCCTGAAGCACACAACTCTTCTAGGGTTCCAAATTTGAGCCTCCTGCGCACGCCACCCTAAATCCTTATTGCAGCCATGGAGGTCGAGGAAGGGGGGCATCCTATCCCCTCTTATAGCTATGTCACCGCACAATAGGAAAGCTTCGAACATTTCAAATGTCCTCCCTTTGATCTTCCAGCGGAAATGAAGAACACCATCTGGGAGGAAGTGATACCGAAGGAGAAATCGATGGAAATAGATCATGAATAAAACCACCCAAAAATGGGCCACACCTGGGAACAAGGAAAATGCATCCCACACGCACTGATAACACCAAAATATACCATCATATCTCCAAGAATAGAAGACCATAAACAATACATGAGGGATTTTTCCCTGATCGGGAAATTTCTGGGACTATGGCCATTGGAAGAAGATTAAATAGTCAAATGGATTCAGAAATAGTGGAAGCCCAAGGGTCATTATTACCTCCAACTTGGATCAAAATGATTCTTCACCATCATCTTGCATAACCTGGAGGACAGAAACAAAATCTTTGAATGAGGTCCGTACTTTTACAGCTCAGCATGTCTTTTCTTCTGTTTCTGGACAGAAAGGTTCAGTGCCAACAAGGAGGAATTCATGCATGCATCGGTATAGCTATGATTGTACTCATTACCTGAAGAATTCTAGATAGAATAAATACTCGCAAGAATCAGAAACATGATTGGAATCTATGTCAAGGCTTCGAAGGCAACAAAACAATGAAGGTACACTGCTTATGCATGAATCTATGTTTACTTGAATATCTCCAAACCTCTCCATGGAGCCATAACCTTGGACTACTAGGACGAAGAATGGTCCCGAACCCTGGATTATGAGCACATCCCCTTACTTTATTGGAAATTCCATGAACGTGGTCATATTTTACATGAATTCCCTTTAAATAATCCCAACAAATATAGTTCAGAGAATCCTAACAAAACCAAAGATGACTTCACCCATGTGATGGGACACTGCAAGAATCCAACCAAAAGAGAACCCCCCCAAACCCCCTTTGGACCCTCAACCAATAAACCTTTCTAATCCCTTTAGAACCCTTCATAAAATCCCACGATTCCCTCCGACCCTCAGACAAATCCCTCAATCCTAGCACCAGTCCAAGGCTCTCTAGACCCCAGCCCTTCTTCCCCTGGATCTACTCAAATCAACATCTCAGAGACATCCCTAATTTCAAACCTTGGACTAGAAATCAGAGACTCTGACATAGATTTCGAATACTAGGAGCTGACAAGAATAGACATGGCACACCTAGAACAAGCATACCAAAAAAAAATCTTTACACTACACCTCTGGATAAGCTACACAAATTCCACAATTTTTTCCTTAATTCTATAGCAGCAGGATCAGCCCATGCTAATTCAAATCTTAGAATAGAAAAGGGAAGCTCGAAAGATCAACGGAAATCCACAAAAGATGATAAAAAAAGAGGCAGAAAACGAAAACATCAACTCATTCAAGATGTGGGCAATTTACTAGTGAACTCGAGCCAAATCCATCTGATCTCGGATAGCTTTCCTCCCCTACAACCCTTCTCATTCTCATGAAGATTTTATCCTGGAGTATAAGGGGTCTCAATGCAAGAAGCAAGAAAATCTTTATCTGGGAAAGGATAATGAAGGAATATCCAAACATTCTTCTTTTGCAAGAAACTAAATGCGCGGGAGAGGAAGCTTCTCAAATTCTTAAAAAATGATGGAAACAAGCTAATATTGTTCAAATCGATGCAAAATGGGTCCTGGTCCTGGGAGGGCTCCACATACTCTAGAACCCAGTTACAGTATTGATGGAAGGATTTTTTACCTCCAAATGGACCATCACAGCCTCCTTCCATGTCATAAGTTTGAACAAACAAGGCTTCATCACGAATGTCTATGACCCTGCAACCTCAAGAGACAAGGAAGCCTTCCTCCATCACTTAGAATGGATTTCTAATCATATTGGCAATCAACGATGGATCCTTGGAGGAGATTTCAACATGATAATAGGCTTGGAGGAAAAGAAGGGGGGCACGTATAGGATAGGAAATGATAGCGAGCAGTTCCACCAAACCATCAGTCTATTGAATCTCCTTGACGTAGAAATGGACAAAGGTCCCTTCACCTAGTCCAATAGATGCTCGGGGACACGACATGTCTCCTGCATATTAGACTGATTTTTAATCTTAGAATCCATCTCGTTGGATGGTCTCTCTTGGAATGCTACAGTGATCGATACTCCAAGATCTGATCACTGGCTGATTCTCTTATCGATAAACATCAGTGGTACCCCAGAAAGAAAACTGTTCCGCCTTGAAAAATTCTGGTTGACACATCCGAATTTTCAAGACAACATAAAGCTCTAGTGGAAATAAGAAGTAATCCCAAGAGGTACTCCTATGTACAAATTTCAACAGAGGCTAAAAAACCTCAAGAAACAATTGAAATCTTGGAATAAATCCACTTTTGGAAACATATTTGATGCTCAGGAAATCCTCAACCATCAAATTCAAGACCTTCAACAACAGATTAGAACTCAAGGCCTCACAGATTCACTAAAGGAGCAAAAATCTCTTCTCAACAACCAGTTAGCTGAAAGAAGGGCACAGGAAGAAATCCCATGGATACGAGAATCTCTCATCAAATGGCTCAAAGAGGGAGAAAAAAATACCAAATTTTTCCACAGATCGATGGTTCAACGCTGACACACAAATCACTTCACTCACTTTTTTTAAGACCAAGGCTTGGAGATCCAAAAACATGCAGACATAGAAAAGGAATTACTTTCTTAGTACAAGAACCTTCTTACAGAACCCCCTATAGATCTCTCCCATGTGATTGACACTATCCTCAAGCACATTCTAAAGGAGGTCATGAAAGAGCAGAATGAGGTCTTGATGATGCCTATCACTCAAGAAGAATTAGATCAAGCCCTCAGGGACACCCCACTCAAAACATCTCCTAGGTCGAATGGGCTTACTTCAGATTTATTCCATCACTGTTGGGATATCATCTGTGAAGAATTATGGGAAATCATAGAGGATTCTAGAAAATCTGTGCAGGTCCTTCAAGACCTCAATGCCACCCTTATCAATCTCATTCCAAAAGAGAACAAAGTCACCTCCCCTTCTCAGTTCCGACCCATTGCACTCTGCAATGTGATATATAAGCTTCTTATGAACATCATCACTAAGTGTGTTAAACCCATCCTACCACTCATCATCTCTTTGGAACAATCAGGATATGTGGAAGGAAGACAGATTCTAGACAGTTTCATCCTAGCTCATAAAGTAATCCACTCACTTCATTCAACCAAGAATCTAGGTATGCTTCTAAAATTGGATCTTTTTAAATATTTTGATAAACTAAGTTGGAACCACTTGAAATCAAACCTTCTCAGCTTTGGTTTTGATCCTTTGTGGGTCTCATGGATTGTCAATATCACCTCTTCAACCTTGTTCTCCATCCTATTCAGTGGTGTCCCTTCCAAACCATTATCCCCCTCCAGAGGAATAAGGCAAGGGGATCCACTTTCTCCCTTTCTCTTCATCGTAATGGCAGAAGGGCTAAGTCGAACCATTAAAAAAACCATCACAGACCACTCCCTCTCAAGTCTCACACCCCATGGGATATCTCCTCCCATTTCACAAAGTTAGTTCGTGGATGACATACTCTTAATGTGAATGCCCACATTCCAAGAAGCTCTCTGAATTCGCTCTGTGATCAGCCTCTTTTGTGATGCTTCAGGCATGGAAGTTAACCTCTCTAAATCCCAAATATTCTTCTTCAATACGCCCATCCAAATACAAAGTCATATTACGAAACTCCCTGGGTTCACCCATAACATCCTACCCTCCAAGTACCTTGGCATCCCCATGATTTAAAATCCACTAAGAAACACCTCATGGGAAAATCTGTTTTGCATCTTCAGGCAAAAAATTTCCTCTTGGTCTTTCCGCTCCCTCAATATACCTAGTTGCCTCATTCTCCTCAAGTCTTTCCTACAAGCCTTCTCGATCTATGTTTTCTCGGCACTCCCAACCCCAAAATTTATTCTCAACACTTGAAGAAATATTCAAAGGGGATTTCTTTAGTAGGGAACCAAACGGGGGTGTAAAATTGCTCTAGTCAGTTGGAAAATAGTGTGCATACCAAAGCACACAGCGGTACTCAGTCTCACAGACCCCTCTCTTCTCAATAAAGTCCTCAGTGAAAAAATATGGTGGAGATGGTTAAAAGGGTTAGAAGACCTTTGGGCACACCTATGAGTATCAATTGGGGAGGAAGTAGGTTTCCTTGACAAGCTTTAAATATGTCACATATGACATTGGTGGAGGATAGGAAAGCAAAAAGATACAATTGGTGACAATATGTTCAATATGTGCATGTGGATCAATGAAAGGATGAACATTTTAGAATATGAAAAGATACATTCTAGGTTGGTACTATCTTATCAGTGGTCAATTTTTCTAATAACTACACCCTTCAACCACAAAATAAGATTCAAAGGAAATATTATCACTCAGATCAGGTCAGCATAATGGTCCATATCACATACAGGCATGGGTCAAATAGTAACGAATAAAAAAATGTTATATTGAAGGATTATCACTTCTACATAAGTGATGATCGATGCCATGACTTATCCTACGTACAACATTGCTTTTAGTTTTTTGAAAATCACCTTAAGGAGAAGAACATATATATGGATCAACATTGGATTTGATCAGATGGTTGCAAAAGCTTGTTAAAAAATGCTTGTGTATTTCAATGGTTGTGTATGTTGCACAAAAAACTCAAGGTACCACACATTTGGAACTATTTTGAGTTAGAGCGCGAGAAAGGGGAGCATGATGGAGTAGGTGCATGCATAAAAAGAGAATTACACATGCAAAAAATGAAGTTCACAACTACTTCCCTCATTCGATATGTGAAATCCATTATTGAATGGTGTTCTTCAGTAATGGGAGAAGGAACAAGAACCCGTGAAGACCAATCACATAGGAAATGACATGTACATAGATATTTTTGGGAGGTGGTCGATGTAGATTGATCAAAATGGTATGAATGCAAAACAATATAGGGAACTCATGGATTCCATTCCGTTAGAACATCTGATAATGGTATAGTTGAAATATGGATGATAAAACTCTCTTGTTTTTGTGGTCCATGTAGTAGTAATGAATGGGATTATTTTGAATCAACAAACTCGATTGATAGATGGGATCATGTATCACTCCCCATTGTTCAATGTATAACTATGGAATTATGCCAGTTGAAGGAGGACCTATCAATTATTTCATATGATTATGATCATGTCTCAGATCTCATACTGTTAGGTTTGTTGAAACCTTCTATTAAATTTTGAATAACTAACATCAATGATTTATGCTTTGGTCATTGAGTGGACTCACATGTTGGAACTCCATTTTTTTCAGGGCACATATATGCAGTGGTTTCCCCAAGAGGTAATGAATGGGGCACTGATTATTGGCTGAAAATTTTCTTATAGGGAAAGAAGACCCTCATGCGATCAATAACAAACTCCCAAGGCATTGAATTTATGATTGGGTCGATGGATATTAAAAGAGAATATTTGACACAGGATGAAAGAACATGAAATAAAGGTAGTTCTGTATTTCAATACTGTAGACCAGGTGAAGTCATATACCACTTTACGAACTTGGTTGTTGGTACAAACCTCCAACTACAAGCAATGCCAAGTAATAACTCATCAAAGGTACGATACTTCTTTCCTTACTTTGAGCATGAGAATTTAATGGATACCATCAATATTCGAAGTGATCCTGATGGTCTACTTGAATGAACATAGGTATATAAAAGGAATATTTGAACAAATATTTCATATTTATGAATTATTGAAAATTTTGCTTTATTTTATTGTTTCAATGGTATTCTTTTATTTTCATGCCTTGCCTTTCCTTGCCATGCCTTGCCTTGTCTTGATATGCTATGCCTTTTCATTCCATGCCTTGTAATACTATGCCTTGTCAGGATATGCATTTTCATGCCTTGCCCTTCCTTTCCCTTCCTTGCCTCTTCATGCTATGCCTTTTCATCCCTTACCTTTCCTTTTCATGTCATGCGTTGCCTTTCCATGACTTGCCATGCCATGCCATGCCTTTCCTTTCCATGTCATGCATTTCCTTTCCTTCACTTTCCATGCCATTGCATGCCATTCTTTTACATGCCATGCCTTTCCTTTCCATGCAATGCCTTGTCGTGCTTTCACTTGCCATGCCATGACTTTCCTTTCCATTCCATGCCTTGACTTTCCTTCACTTTCCATGCGATGGCATGTCATGCCTTGCCTTTCCATTCCATGCCTTCTATTTCCTTCACTTTCCATGCAATTCCTTGCATTTCCATGTCACGCCTTGAATTTCCTTCATTTGACATGCCATTCCATGCCATGCCTTTCCATCCAATTCCTTTCCTTTCCATGCCATGCCATGCCATGCCTTGCATTTCCTTCACTTTCCATGTCATGCCTTACATTTCCTTCACTTTCCATGCCCTGCATTACCTTAAATTTTCATGATATGTTCTTCCTTCCAATGAAATTCCTTTCCTTTCCTTAAATCTCCACGCTATTCCATGCCATTCCTTGTCATGTCGTGCCTCCCTTTCCATTCCATGTCATGTGATGCCTTGCATTTACTTCACTTTCCATGCCATGCCTTCCCTTACCAACTCATTTTATGCCATGCCTTGTGTTTCCTTCACTTGGCATGTCATTCCTTGCCTTTCCATGTCATGCCTTACCTTTCCATGCCATGCCAGGCTATGTCTTTCCTTATATCATTTTTCATGCCATGCCTTTCCTTAACTTTCAATTCTATTCCATGCCATGCCTTTCATTTCCTTCACTTTCCATGTCATGCCTTGCCTTTTCATGCCATGCCTTGCCTTTCCATGTCATGCATTTTCTTTCCATTCCATGTCTTTCCTTACCTTTGCTTTTTGTGCCATGCCATGCCATCCCATGCCTTGCCATGCCATACCTTTCCATGCCATGCCTTGTCATGTAATTCCTTTCCTTGTCATGCCATGGCATCCCATGCCTTTCATTGCCTTCACTTTCCATGATATTCCATGCCTTCCATTTCCTTCACTTGTCTTTCCATGTCATGCCTTGCCTTGCCTCACTTTCCTTTCCTTTCCACACCATTCCTTTCCATTCCATGTGTTTCCTTTCCATATTCGTGAAACGCAGATTAAAATAATTAATAGGATTTACATAGAAAGTGATGTCACTAAATAGGTTATTGTTCCATCCTTATGGTGTAGTCACATTATACTATAATCATTGACAACTTCCACCCTCGCTACCCTCAAGAGAATCCTAAAAGTTTATATTTCTTCTCTTTCTTGAGGAAGAACCTCGAGTGGTTATGGGCCTGGGTGTGATTTGTCGCTCCTGAGACTAAACAAACAAAAATATTGTTACAAGTTGTTTTCCTCAATGAATTAAAAGACATACACAACAATACTTTGTAATTTAACATAAGACAATTCACTGCATATTCTAATGACAATCGTGAGGGTGTTAACCTCCTCCGTGACTCCAATCTCTCTGAGATGCCACCCTACATCAGTTACAAGGATCAAATAAAGAAAATTAAACAAATATGTGTAAAATCAAATTCATGATACATAAAAAATATTCATGAACACATTATCTCACCATGAATATCTTGGGACTTGATGTAGAGTTGCTGGCAGGTGGAGCGCTCGAATATACAACTTGCTTTGAGGCAACTTGCTATGAGGTAACAAATAAGACAATTATAGGTATCTAAATACCAATTTGATATGTATATCAATAGAACTGGATACGTATCAACCTTTATTCCCTAAAGAGTGCAAATCTTCTAGGGTTACAACTTCGAGCCTCCTGTGCGTGCCACCCTAAATCCTTGTTGCATCCATGGAGGTCAAGTAAGGGGGGTCTCTTGGCCCCTCTTACAGCTCCGTCACCGCACCAGAGGCAAGCTTAGAACATTTCAAACTTCCTCCCTTTGATCTTTCAGCCGAAAAGAAGAACATCATTTGGGAGGAAGAGATACCGAAGGAGAAATCGATGGAAATAGATCATGAATAAAAACACCCAAAAATGGCCCACACCTGGGAACTAGGAAAATGCTTCCCACAAGCACCGGTAGCACCCAAATATACCATCATCTCTCCAAGAATAGAAGACTAGAAACAATACATGAGGAATTTTTCCCTGATGGGGAAATTTATGGGACTATGTCCATTAGAAAAGGATTTAGTCAAATGGATTCAATACTGGTAAAATCCCAAGGGTCATTATTACCTCCAACTTGGATCAAAAGGATTCTTCACTATCATCCTACATAACCTAGAGGACAGAAACAGAATCTTTGAATGAGGTTCGTACTTTTACAGATCGATAGGTATTTTCTTCCATTTCTGGTGGAAAGGTTCAGGCTCGAGAAGGAGGACTTCATGCATGCACCAATTTAGCTGCGATTGTACTCATTACCTCAAGAATTATGGCTGGAAGAAATACTCACAAGAATCAGAAACATGATTGGAATCTATGTCAAGGCTTCAGAGGCAACAAAACAATGAAAGTACATTGCTTATGCATGAATCTGTGTTTACTTGAATATCTCCAAACCTCTCCCTGGAGCCATAACCATGGGATACTAGGATGAAGAATAGTCCCAAACCATGGATTACGAGCACATCCCCTTACGTTGTTGTAAATTCCATGAACATGGTCATATTTTTCGTGAATTCCCTTTAAATAATCCCACCAAATCCAATCTGGAGGATCCTGACAAAACCAAGGACGACTTCACCCAGGTCACGGGACACCATAGGAATATAGCCAAAAGAGCGCCACCCCAAACCCCCTATGGACCCTCAACCAGTAACTCTTTTGAAGCCCTTCAGACCCCGTCATAAAATCCCACCATTCCCTCTAACCCCTGACAAATCCCTCAATCCCAGCACCAGTTCAGGGCTCTCCAGGACCCAACCCCTCTGCCCTTGGATCTACTCAAATCCCCATCTCAGAGACAGATCTACTTGCAAACCTTGGACCAAAAATTAGAGACCCTGACATAGACCTGGAATACTAGGAGTTGACAAGAATAGACATGGAACACCTGGAACAAGCCTACCAAAAAAAGAATCTCTACACTATAACTTTGGATCAGCTATGCAAATTCCACAAATTTTTCCTTAACTCTACAGTAGGAGGATCAACCTGTGCTAATTAAAATCTTGGAATATAAAAGGGAAGCTCGAAAGATCAACACAAATCCATAAAAGATGAGAAAAAAGAGGTAGAGAACCAAAACATCAACTCATTCGAGATTTGGCAATTTCCGAGTGAACTCGGGCCAGATCCATCTAATCTCGGATAGCTTTCCTTCCCTCCAAACCTTCTCATCCTCATGAAGATTATATCCTGGAATATAAGGGGTCTCAACGCAAGAAACAAGAAAACCTTGATCTAAGAAAGCATTATGAATTAATATCCAAACATTCTTCTTTTGCAAGAAACTAAATGAGCGGGAGAGGAAGCTTCTCAAATTCTTAGAAAATGATGGAAACAAGCTAATATTGTTGAAATCGATGCAAAATCGTCCATGGGAGGGATCCATGTACTCTAAAACCCAGTTACAGTACTGATGGAAGGCTTTTTCACCTCCAAATGGACCATCACAACCTCCTTCCATCTCATTAGTTCGAACAAATAAGGCTTCATCATGAATGTCTATGACCTTGCAACCCCAAGAGATAAGGAAGCCTTCCTCCATTACTTAGAATGGATTTATAATCATATTGGAAATCAGTGACGGATCCTTGGGGGCGATTCAAACATGATAACAAGATTGGAGGAAAAGAAGGGGAGCACACACATGCTAGGAAATGATAGTGAGCAGTTCCACTTAACCATCAGTCTATTGAATCTCATTGACGTAGAAATGGACAACGATCCCTTCACCTGGTCCAATAGATGCTCGGTGACACAACATGTATCCTCCAGATTAGACCTCTTTTTAATCTCAGAATCCATCATGTTGGATGCTCTCGCTTGGAATGATACATTGATTGATACTCCAGGATTTGATCACTAGATAATTCTCTTATCGATAAACATCAGTGGCACCCCAGGCAGAAAACCGTTCCACTTTGAAAAATTTTGGTTGACGCACCCAGATTTTCAAGCCAACATAAATCTCTGGTAGAAAGAAGGAGAATAGGATAAAAAACCTCAAGCAACAATTGAAATCTTGGAATAAATCCACTTTTGGAAAAATATTTCATGCTCAGGAAATCCTCAACCAACAAATTCAAGACCTTCAATAGTTAATCAGAACTCAAGGCCTCACAGATTCACTAAAGGAGAAAGAATATCTTCTCAACAACCAGTTAGTTGAAAGAAGGGTGCACGAAGAAATCCTGTGGAGATAGAAATCTCTCATCCAATGGCTCAAAGAGGGAGAAAAAAATACCAAATTTTTCCACAGATTGATGGTTCAACACTAACACACAAATCACATCACTCACCTTGTTTCAGAACAAGGCCTGGAGATCCAAAAAGACGCAGGCATAGAAAAGGAATTACTCGCTTACTACAAGAACCTTCTTACGGAACCCCCTATAGATCTGTCCCATGCGATCGACACTATCCTCAATAACATTCCAAAGGAGGTCACAAAAGATAAGAATGAGGTCTTGATGAGGCCTATCACTCAAGAAGAAGTAGATGAATCCCTCAGGGACACTTCACTCGCCAAAGATCCTAGGACGGATGGGTTTACTTCATATTTATTCCATCAGTGTTGGGATATCATCTATGAAGAATTCTGGGAAATCATAGAGGATTCTAGAAAATCTAGGCAAGTCCTTCAAGACCTCAATGCCACCCTTATCATTCTCATTCCAAAAGAGAACAAAGTCACCTACCCTTCTCACTTCCAACCCATTGCACTCTGCAATGTGATCTATAAGCTTCTTATGAAGATCATCTCTAAGCGTCTTAAACCCATCCTACCTCTCATCATCTCTTTAGAAGAATCGGGATATGTGGAAGGAAGATAGATCCTACACAGTGTCATCCTAGCTCACGAAGTAATCCACTCACTTTATTCAACCAAGAATCCAGGTATGCTTCTAAAATTGGATCTTTCTAAAAATTTTGATAAACTAAGATGGAACTACTTGAAATCAACCCTTCTCGCCTTTGGTTTTGATCCTTCGTGGGTCTCATGGATTGTCAATATCACCTCTTTAGCCTTGTTCTCCATCCTGTTCAATGGTGTCCCTTCCAAACCATTCTCCCCCTCCAAAGGAATAAGGCAAGGGGATCCACTTTCTCCCTTTCTCTTCATCTTAATGGCAGAAGGGTTGAGTCGAACCATTAAAGAAACCATCATAGATCACTCCCTCTCAGGTCTCACACCCCATGGGATATCTCCTCCCATTTCACACATTCATTTCATGGATGACATACTCTTAATGGGAATCCCCACATTCCGAGAATCTCTTTGAATCCACTATGTGATCGATCTCTTCTGTGATGCTTCGGGCATGGAAGTTAACCTCTCTAATTCCCAAATCTTCTTGTTCAATACACCCATCTAGATCTAAAGTCATATTATGCAACTCTTGGGGTTCACCCATAGCGTCCTACCCTCCAAGTACATTGGCATCCCCCTGATTGACAATCCTCAAAGAAACACCTCATGGGAAAATCTCCTTTCCATCTTCAGGAGAAATATTTCCTCTTGGTCTTTTGGCTCCCTCAATCTACCTTCTTGCCTTGTCCTGCTCAAGTCTATTCGGCAAGCCCTCCCAATCTATGTTTTCTCGGCACTCTCATCCCCAAAACTTATTCTCAACACTTTCAGAAATATTCAAAGGGGCTTTCTCTGGTAGGGAACCAAAGAGGTGTTAAAAATGGCTTTGGTCAATTGGCAAATAGTGTGCATACCAAAGAACATAGGGGGACTTGGTCTCAAAGACCCCTCTCTTCTCAATAAAGTCCTCAGTGCAAAAATATGGTGGAGATGGTTAAAAGGGTCAACATACTTCTGGATGCACCTATGGAGGTAACAATACACGCAAGCCACACTAGAAAAGGATCTAATCCTATGGAATGGTCAGAGCCCAAGCTCTCTTATTTGGAATGCAGCCAGGAACAACAAGGGACTAATAATGGATCATGCTTTCTGGGAATTGCAGGGCGAGACTTCATCCCTTTTCTGGAGTGATTCATGGTAGGAACTTCCTGCCCTGGTCAAATATCCCACTCTGAGTTCCCTCATTCCCTTTATGATAGGTGCAGGCCTCCATAAAGTGGTCGACTTCTGGATTCCACAAGATATAACAGATACCTGCCACAAATGGTAAAACACTCACGAAGAGATGAACATCCCCCATGAGAAAACTCTTCAACCAGTGCTCGATCAACGGAAATCAAGGAGAATTTTTAGCCAACAAGGGGACGAAATTCTCAGGTGGGGTCACTCGAACACTCGCACCTTCAACATACAAGAAGATTACTCCCCCATTGCAGGGCATAACTCCCTCCTAGAAGAAAATATTTGGAGCAAAATTTGGGGAGCAAAGCTCTGGCCAAAAATTAGTACCTTCCTTTGGATAACAGAGAACAACAACAATCTTACTTGGGACAACTTAAGGAAAAGAGGCTTTATAGGCCCTTCTTGGTGTCACCATTGTGGTACTGAGGAGGAGACTCAAAATCATCTTCTCAATCTTTTCTCCTACAGTTCGAATCTTTGGGACAACAATGCCAACATCATGGGAAACTCAGAAAGGAACCATACATGTATATGGAAAACAATCGAGGGATGGCGAGACTCAATTTTTGAGTCTCCCATCCTCAACATAATTTGAAAGCTTCTTCCTGAATTTATTCTTTATCATATTTGGAAGGAACATAATCGTCGAATATTCAATTTTGCCTCACGGAACTGGCAAGAAGTTTGGTCTAAAATCTAGTCCAATATAAAGGAAACAATCTACTTTTACCCCTGGACTAATCATGATATGAATTACCCAAAAAATGAGCACATCATCCTCAATTCTTAGAAACTCAATATCTCTCCCTCTCTTTTGGTCCCCTCTCTAGGAAACACTTCTAATATTATCCCCTCACACTAGGAGGCTCTGCAAAGAGGTTTTGCACAAAATAAATTTTGTTGGAGCCTCCAAGGGGAATCTGGGACCTGCTAGATATGGAGCATCCATTCACAACAGAAACGGAGAGATCCTCCACATCTCAGTCAGGAAATTGGTTCATAACACCAACAATACAATGAAAATTTTGGGGATTTCTCAAAGGTTTGAAAGAAGCCAATGAGTAAGGGTTATCCCTCATAGTAGAAGGTGATGCACAGATAGTCATTAACCTCCTCTATCATCTCTTAAATTTTGCAGATCTGGAGAAAATATCCCCTAGTTGGAGACTCATGAACGGTTTAATTAGAATAAAGTCAATCCTTCAGCCTCAGTGGGTAATTCTTCCCTCCTATGTCTGAAGAAATGAAAATCAAGTAGTATATATGTTGGCAAAATTTGGGGTAGACTTACAGGAAGGAGACTTCTCTTGTTCTCCGACCTCGTCTCCAACTCACCCCTTCATGATCGCTTGTAGAAACATGGCTCACAACAAGGATCATCCCCCGGATGGGGTGATTATGGACATGACGGGTGGACAACTAGAGGGGAGTACACTTGGCCTAGTCTCCTGCCACCTCAAAAGAAGAACATCATATTTATGAATTATTGAAATTTTTTCTTTATTTTATCGTTGTTATGGTATAATTTTATTTTCATGCCTTGCCTTTTCTTGCCATACCTTTCCTTGCCTTGACATGCTATGCCTTTTCATTCCATTCCTTGTAATACTATGTTGTGTCAAGATATGCATTTTCATGCCTTGCCCTTCCTTGCCTCTTCATGCTATGCCTTTTCATGCCTTACCTTTCCTTTTCATGCCATGCCTTGCCTTTCTATGACTTTCCATGCCATGCCATGCCTTTCCTTTCCATGTCATGCATTTCCTTTCCTTCACTTTCCATGCCATTCCATGCTATTCTTTTACATGCCATGCCTTTCCTTTCCATGCAATGCCTTGTCGTGCTTTCACTTGCCATGCCATGACTTTCCTTTCCATGATATTCCTTTCCTTTCCATGCCATGCCTTGACTTTCCTTCAATTTCCCTGCGATGGCATGTCATGCCTTTCCTTTCCATTCCATGCCTTCTATTTCCTTCAATTTCCATGCAATTCCTTGCATTTCCATGTCACGCCTTGACTTTCCTTCATTTGACATGCCATGCCATGCCATGCCTTTCCATCCAATTCCTTTCCTTTCCATGCCATGCCATGCCATGCCTTGCATTTACTTCAGTTTCCATGCCACTCCTTACCTTTCCTTCACTTTCCATGCCCTGCCTTACCTTAAATTTTCATGATACGCTCTGCCTTCCAATGAAATGCCTTTCCTTTCCTTAAATTTCCATGCTATTCCATGCCATGCCTTGTCATGCCTTTCCTTTCCATTCCATGTCATGAGATGCCTTGCATTTACTTCACTTTCCATGCCATGCCTTCCCTTACCAACTCATGTTATGCCATGCCTTGTGTTTCCTTCACTTGGCATGCCATTCCTTGCCTTTCCATGCCATGCCTTACCTTTCCATGCCATGCTAGGCTATGTCTTTCCTTATATCATTTGTCATGTCATGCCATGTCATGCCATGCCTTTCCTTACCTTTCAATTCCATTCAATGCCATGCCTTTGATTTCTTTCACTTTCCATGTCATGCCTTGCCTTTCGATGTCATGCCTTTCCTTTCCATGCCATGTCTCTCCTTACCTCTTCTTTTTGTGCCATGCCATGCCATGCCTTGCCATTTCATACCTTTCCATGCCATGCCTTGTCATGTAATTCCTTTCATTGCCATGCCATGGCATCCCATGCCTTTCATTGCCTTCGCTTTCCATGATATTCCATGCCTTCCATTTCCTTCACTTGTCTTTCCATGTCATGACTTGCCTTGCCTTACTTTCCTTTCCTTTCCACACCATTCCTTTCCATTCCATGTGTTTCCTTGCCATAGTTGTGAAACATAGATTATTATAATTAATAGGATTTACATAGAAAGTGATGTCACTAAATAGGTTTATGTTCCATGCTTATGGTGTAGTCTCATTATACTATAATCATTGACAACTTCCACCCTCGCTACCCTCAAGAGCATCCTAAAATTCTATATTTCTTCTCTTGCTTGAGGAAGAACCTCGAGTGGTTATGGTCCTGGGCGTGATTTGTCGCTCCCGAGACTGAATAAAGAAAAATATTGTTATAAGTTGTTTTCCTCAATGAATTAAAAGGCATACAAAACAATACTTTGTAATTTAACATAAGACAATTCACCACATATTCTAATGACAATCATGAGGGTGTTAACCTCCTCCGCGACCCCAATATCTCTAAGATGCCACCCTATTTTATTTGCAAGGATCAAATCAAGAAAATTAATCAAATACGTGTAAAATCAAATTCATGATACATAAGAAATTATCATGAACACATTATCTCACCGTGAATATCTTGGGACTTGATGTAGAGTTGCTAGCAGGTGGAGCGCTCGAATATACAACTTGCTCTGAGATAAATTTCTATGAGGTAACAAATAATACAAGTATAGGTAGCTAAATACCAATTCGATATGTATATCAATAGAACTGGATAAGTATCAACCTTTATTCCATGAAGCATGCGAATTTTCTAGGGTTCCAACTTCGAGCCTCCTGCACGCGCCACCTTGAATCCTTGTTGTGGCCATGGAGGTCAAGTAAGGGGGGTCTCTTGGCCCCTCTTACATGTCCTTCACTGCACCAGATGAAATCTTAGAACATTTCAAATGTCCTCCCTTTGATCTTCCAGTGGAAAAGAAGAACATCATTTGGGAGGAAGAGATACCGATGGAGAAATTGATGGAAATAGATCATGAATAAAACCACCCAAAAATGGTCCGCACCTAGGAACTAGGAAAATGCATCCCACAGGCACTGGTAGCACCCAAATATACCATCATCTCTCCAAGAAGAGAAGACCATAAACAATACATGAGGGATTTTTCCCTGATCGGGAAATTTATGGGACTATGGCCATTAGAAAAGGATTTAGTCAAATGGATTCAACACTGGTGGAAGCCCGAGGGTCATTACTACCTCCAACTTGGATCAAAAGGCTTCTTCACTATCATCCTACCTAACCTGGAGGACATAAACAAAATCTTTGAACGAGGTTCGTAGTTTTATAGCTCGACAGGTATTTTCTTCCATTTCTGGCGAAAAGGTTCAGGCTCGAGAAAGAGGACTTTACGCATGCACCGGTCTAGCTATGATTGTACTCATTAACTCAAGAATTATGGCTGGAATAAATAATTGCAAGAATCAGAAACATGATTGGAATCTATGCCAAGGCTTCAGAGGCAGCAAAACAACAAAGGTACACTGCTTATGCATGAATCTGTGTTTACTTGAATATCTCTAAACCTCTCCATGGAGCCATAACCTTGGGATACTAGAATGAAGAATGGTCCCAAATCCTGGATTACGAGCACATGCCCTTACGTTGTTGTAAATTCCATGAACATGGTCATATTTTTCATGAAATCCCTTTAAATAATCCCACCAAATCCAATCCGAAGGATTCTGACAAAACCAAGGATGACTTCACCTAGGTCATGGGACATCGCAGGAATGCAGCCAAAAGGGCACCACCTCAAACCCCCTATGGACCCTCAACCAATAAATCTTTTGAATCCCTTTAGACCCCATCATAAAATCCCACCATTCCCTCTAAACCCTGACAAATCCCTCAATCCCAACACCAGTCCAAAGCTCTCCAGACCCCAACCCCTCTACCCCTAGATCTACTCAAATCCCCATCTTAGAGACATCTCTACTTGCAGACTTTGGACCAAAAATCAGAGACCCTGACATAGACCTAGAATACTAGGAGCTGACAAGAATAGACATGGAACACCTAGAATAATCATACCAAGAAAAGAATCTCTACACTATACCTCTGGATTAGCTATGCAAATTCCAAATTTTTTTCCTTAACTCTATAGTAGGAGGATCAACCCGTGCTAATTCAAATATTGGAATACAAAAGGGAAGCTCGAAAGATCAATGCAAATCCAGAAAACATGAGAAAAAGGAGGTAGAAAACCAAAACATCAACTCATTCAAGATTTGGCAATTTTCTAGTGAACTCAGGCCAGATCCATCTGATCTCGGATAGATTTCCTCCTCTCTAACACTTCTTGTCCTCACGAAGATTCTATCCTGGAATATAAGGGGTCTCAATGCAAGAAACAAGAAAAACTTGATCTGAGAAAGCATAATGAAGGAATATCTAGACATTCTTCTTTTGCAAGAAACTAAATGTGCGGGAGAGGAAGCTTCTCAAATTCTTAAAAAATGATGGAAACAGGTTAATATTGTTGAAATCGATGCAAAATGGGCCATGGGAGGGCTCCACGTACTCTGAAACCCAGTTACGGTATTGATGGAAGGCTTTTTTACCTCCAAATGGACCATCACAACCTCCTTCCATCTCATTAGTTCGAACAAACAAGGCTTCATCATGAATGTCTATGACCCTGCAACCCCAGGAGATAAGGAAGCCTTCCTCCATCACTTAGAATGGATTTCTAATGATATTGGAAATTAGTGACGGATCCTTGGGGGCGATTCAAACATGATAACAAGATTGGAGGAAAAGAACGGGGGCATGCGCAGGCTAGGAAATGATAGCAATCAGTTCCACCAAACAATCAGTCTATTGAATCTCATTGACATAGAAATGAACAGCGATCCCTTCACCTGGTCCAATAGGCGCTCGGGAACACAACATGTATCCTACAAATTAGACCTCTTTTTAATCTCAGAATCCATCATGTTGGATGCTCTTGCTTGGAATTCTACATTGATCGATACTCCAGGATCTGATCACTAGATGATTCTCTTCTCGATAAACATCAGTGGCACCCCAGGGAAAAAACCATTCCGCTTTGAAAAATTTTGGTTGACACACTCGGATTTTCAAGCCAACATAAAGATTTGGTGGAAAGAAGGAGAACATGCTAAAAAACCTCAAGCAACAATTGAAATCTTGGAATAAATCCACTTTTAGAAACATATTTCATGCTCAGGAAATCCTCAACCAAAAAATTCAAGACCTTCAATAGTAGATCAGATCTCAAGGCCTCACAGATTCACTAAAGGATCAATAATCTCTTCTCAACAAACAATTAGTTGAAAGAAGGGCGCAGGAAGAAATCCTGTGGAGACAAAAATCTCTCATCCAATGGCTCAAAGAGGGAGAAAAAAATACCAAATTTTTCCACAAATCGATGGTTCAACGTTGACACACAAATCACTTCACTCACCTTATTTCAGACCAAGGTCTGGAGATCCAAAAACACACAAACATAGAAAATGAATTACTCTCTTACTACAAGAACCTTCTTACAGAACCCCCTATAGGTCTCTCCCATGTGATCGACACTATCCTCAAGAACATTCCAAAGGATGCCACGAAAGAGCAGAACGAGGTCTTGATGAGGCCTATCACTCAAGAAGAAATAGATCAATCCCTCAGGGACACTTCGCTCACCAAAGCTCCTAGGACTGATGGGTTTACTTCAAATTTATTCCATCACTATTGGGGTATCATCCGTGAAGAATTCTAGGAAATCATAGAGGATTCTAGAAAATCTAGGCAGGTCCTTCAAGACCTCAATGCCACCCTTATCACTCTCATTCCAAAAGAGAACAAAGTCACCTCCCCTTCTCACTTCCAACCCATTGCACTCTGCAATGTGATCTATAAGATTCTTACAAAGATCATCTCAAAGCGTCTTAAACCGATCCTACCACTCATCATCTCTTTGGAACAATCAGGATACATGGAAGGAAGACAGATCCTGGACAGTGTCATCCTAGCTCATGAAGTAATCCACTCACTTTTTTCTACCAAGACTATAGGTATTCTTCTAAAATTGGATCTTTCTAAAGGTTTTGATAAACTAAGCTAGAACTACTTGAAATCAACCCTTCTCGCCTTTGGTTTTGATCCTTCGTGGGTCTCGTGGATTGTCAATATCACCTCTTCAGCCTTGTTCTACATCTTGTTCAATGGTGTCCCTTCCAAACCATTCTCCCCCTCCAGAGGAATAAGGCAAGGGGATCCACTTTCTCCCTTTCTCTTCATCTTAATGGAAGAAGGGCTGAGTTGAACCATTAAAGAAATCATCATAGATCACTCTCTCTAAGGTCTCACCCCCCATGGGATATCTCCTCCCATTTATCACATTTAGTTCCTGGGTGACATACTCTTAATGGGAATCCCCACATTCTGAGAAGCTCTCCAAATCTGCTCTGTGATCAACCTCTTCTGTGATGCTTCGGGCATGGAAGTTAACCTCTCTAAATCCCAAATCTTCTTCTTCAATACGCCCATCTAGATCCAAAGTCATATTACGCAACTCCTGGGGTTCACCCATAGCATCCTACCCTCCAAGTACCTTGGCATCCCCCTGATTGAAAATCCTCTAAGAAACACCTCATGGGAAAATCTCCTTTCCATATTCAAAAGAAAAATTTCCTCTTGGTCTTTCAGCTCCCTCAATCTACCTTGTTGCCTTGTCCTCCTCAAGTCTGTTCTGCAATCCCTCCCAATCTATGTTTTCTCGGCCCTCTCAGCCCCAAAACCTATTCTCAACACTTTAAGAAATATTCAAAGGGGATTTCTCTGGCGGGGAACCAAAGAGGGGTTCAAAATGGCTTTGGTCAATCGACAAATAGTGTGCATACCAAAGAACACAGGGGGCTTCGATATCAAAGAACCCTCTCTTCTCAATAAAGTCCTCAATGCAAAAATATGGTGGATATGGTTAAAAGGGACAGAAGACTTTTGGGCGCGCCTATGGAGGTAACAATACACACCAGCCACACCAGAAAAGGATCTAATCCTATGAAATGGTTAGAGCCTAGGCTCTCTTATTTGGAACGCGGCCAAGAACAACAAGGGACTAATAATGGATCATGCTTTCTGGGAATTGCAGGGCGGGACTTCGTCCCTTTTTTGGAGTGACTCATGGCAACAACTTCCTGCCTTGCACAAAGATCCCACTCTGAGTTCCTTCATTCCCTTTATGACAAGTGCATGCCTCCATAAAGTGGTCAACTTCTGGATTCTAGAAGATATAAGAGACACCTGGCGCAAATGGAAAAACACTCATGAAGAGATGAACATCCCCCATGAGAAAAATCTTCAACCACTACTCGATCAACGAAAATAAAGGAGAATTTTCAGCCAACAAGGGGAGGACATCCTCAGGTGGGGTCACTCCAACACTGGTACCTTCAGCATAAAAGGTTTGGAGAAAAATTTGGGGAGCAAAGCTCTGGCCAAAAATTAGTACCTTCCTTTGGATAACGGAGAACAACAACATTCTTACTTGGGACAACTTAAGGAAAAGAGGTTTTATAGGCCCTTCGTGGTGTCACCTTTGTGGTACTGAGGAGGAGAGTAAAAAATCTT
>JASDQU010242968.1:200930-211119 GCA_032191745.1 Picea mariana
CTGGGCGGAGGGGGGTCCCTTGTCCCACAAACAAGGGAGTCTCATACACCAATTTGGTGACCGTGACCTTAAAAATAGATTATTATTATTATTATTATTATTATTATTATTATTATTATTATTATTATTATTATTATTGGCCGTGAAACAAACTTGGTTATTTATAAATTTGTGTTTAGTATTTAGGATTTGATATTTTTATTAGCGCATAGTTTTAACTAACACACTCAAACGAAAACAATGGCTTGAATTGACAAGGAATTAAATTTCACTCAATGTTGTTAATAGAAGAACCAACCTATACTTTCGCTTTCTCTCGCTATATATATACAATGTGCATATGCCTCTAAACTTCAATGTAAGAGGGCTTCTTTTGTTAATTGCTTTTAGTGGAGGCCATGCAAAATGGACTCCAATAACCATTAAATGCAATATTATTTTACTTGGATGTAGTACATAGATTGCATAATCTTCCATGTATAATCGTTTAGTTGGTTTGCTCGATAATATTAAATGCAACACTTTTTATAGATAGGAGTAGGTTAACTCAGGAGCAAACAAACCTTCTTTTCAGGTAAAAAAATGGGCCTGAATCCGACCAGATTTTTAGAGGTAGTCCGAGTTTCGCATGGATCAAAGTTCCATGCATTTTAGAACCTCACTCCAAGGGTTTTGCATCATTTTAAATCAACCCAGATGCTCAAAAAATCAATCAGAATTTTGAATTGGCCAGAAATGTAAAAGCGGGCCTCCATAAGACTTGTCGAAAAGGTAACTTGGGAGGGAAGATTGCTCTCGAGTTAGCCCACTCCTTATAGATATCCCGCCTTGTCATGTTAGTTCTTCTGATCAAAACAATAATCAACATTGTTGCTCTAAATTAAACCTCATAAACATAATGATCATATTTAGAATAACTGGAAACATGATATCTAAAATGATGAACGTGGATTCCTTCTATATGTTTGTGTGTTATAGGTTACCATTAATGTATATGAAAACATAGATGATTATGTATGAAAATGTAATAGGGAGACAATCTCAACTCTGATTACACAAATGAACAAATTTGGTTATTTATAAATCGTAGTTGAGTCTCTAGGATTTGATATTTTTATTAGTGCATAGTTTAACACTCAAACAAAAGAAATGTCTTGAATTGACAAGGAATTCCTTTGAATCAAATGCCCATGAAAACCATCTAAGTTACATGAAAAAATTACATCACATAGGAACTTGATTCTCGAATAATTCAGTGATGTTGATACATTAAGCTCAGAAGGAAAAACAATATTAACACCTTATAAATATTCACAAAAGATGTTTCTTTTTACATGGGATATAAACAACAAACACAATGATGCACCACATTTTTAATTCTCACCTAATTATCTTTTTTCACAAACAAAAAGACATGAAATCATACAATTTACATATGACAAGAGAACATCTTATTCCCAATTGAGAAATAAGAGAAGCAACATAAATAATGTCATCACAAAAGAGTGTTGATGTGCAAAGATTTTAACAAGGCAGTTGCCATTTGTTTTACGAGCACTTGACCTTCAGAGTGCTCTCCATTCTTTCGTTCTTCAATAAGACTTTGAAGTTGGAGGGGCAAATCATTCTCAACTATTAGTTGCTTTGGCCGAGGATGATGCTCATACACAACCTACCACATCCATAATACAATTATTAAACAAATATTCTCCTCCAGGCTTCAATTTATGAGAAAATAATAGCGTTGATTATTACAAAATCAATAATTAGAATCAACAAAACAAATTTATCACTCAACAGAGAGTAGGAGATATAACTAGTGATATCTATATATGATATACCATTTACATTGAAGGGACACATACGACACTACTTAGAACCACTTATACCTCAATCCTCAGTGTTATGCTCGGTCTTCTAGTAGTGGACGTAGCAAGGATTTGCTATAATTTCTCTTTCTCTGTACATATTGAAGAACCTCCAAATATCTTGGCAGTTGATCTAACACAACAATGTTAAAGGGAAGACATTAAAAATTTAGTAATAGAGAGTAATGAATACTGTTAAAAATAAAATTAATTGAGTAGTCGTTACAATCCCAAATCCAATTGTTGAACAAGTCAACTACGAGTCCCAAGCTGTACCAAATAAAGCTCAATCCAGACTTTCCAAATATTTGTAGATCTGAATGATAGTTTCTTTAATGTTGTCAAGCTTTCCAATTTATGTATGCATTCTATCAAGAACAAAGCCCAGGCTATATAAATTGTAATATAGGGTTAGATTTAATGTACTTTGTACACTATTGATTCTTCTGCATCTACACTGGGTTTTTTCATAATTGAAAGACAAATGAGATGAGACTTTGTGGATGTAGGTTGTCCCTTTTCTGGCTGTGACCTCCGATTCATGGGCATGTAATGGTGATATGTTCATCCATCTCCATGCTTGTTCTTCTTTTAAATATCATATGAATAGGTGGGTTCAACTACAAGAACTATGGCTTCAATATATATGGTGGTGCTCTTGCCTTTGTTGTTGTTGGTGATCCCACAGTCTTTCCAACAAAACTCAAGAATCTATGTAGCTTTTGCGGGGTATCCAAAGGAGAGTGATTGAGAATTAGCTAATGATACATCCTCCATTAATGGATTGATTCACAGATGACATCCTGGGTATGGAGAAAGACCTTCTTGTGAAACCTCTCATAGGCATCACAGATTGGCTAATGAACAATTATGGAAATATGGTGGTGGATATCCCTCGCGAATAGCCTAGGAGGATTTGGAGAAGGGCTTGAGAACTTCTCAACAAGTAAATAATGGTGGAGTGGCGGTGGTAGAATGATCATTTCACAGTGATCATTTTGGGCCTTGAGCCAGTGGCAAGCAAGAGGCAACAACGAGGCGGTGTCACACAGGAAGCAGTTGCTCAACATTTTCAAGGAGCGTTTTGTCAATGAAATCATTTTAATATATTTAATGAATAGTAAATTTAAAGCAGTGACATAGACGTGAAATAATTACGCCGAAAGGCGTATACCTATTGGAGATGGGCACAATTAATCAACTTTTAATCTAAAATTCTAATCTGATGGATAACAATTGAAGATGCTGGCATATTCTTAGTCGTCCTCCCAAATCAATGAATGTGATTTACTCTTCATAACTTGTATTTTTGAATGCATCAGTTAACCTATGTACTTTTTAACATTTACTTAATCATATTAAGAAATTACTGTGCCACCGTATGATTGCCACGTTTCACTGATTAACCTTTGGAATTACCACATTTAAGATTAAATTTTGGATTTCCTCAGCTCTATGTGCGTTTTAGCTGTGAGTTTTAGCATTCACCAGCGACAACACTATCCCTATGTGCATTTTGGCGTTCACCAGCCGCCAACCACTTTGCGGCTGTGCTAGTTTATAATCCAAACTTAAAAGTAACAATGTAAAATTAAATTATGTGAGAGTTGCGGCAAAGGAACAATGTCTCCTAACTTTAGGTTATAGATTTTAATAATGAAAAAGTTACATTCCCTCCATAATAAGACTCCAAATGTGTAAGCCAATAGCATTTTATAAAAGTAATTTAAATATAATAAAAAAATATTATTTTGTTTTTTCTATGTACAATATTGGAAAATGGAAAAATATTTTTAAGTCAAAGATTAAGTAATACATGGTCAACGGTGAATCGATTGCAAAAGTCCTGGCCTTCGACATGTACTAATAACAACTTTTTTTTGAAATTTTATATGACACTTTGGATGTGAAACATGAGAGGAATTTCTCATGGATTATCTCTCATATTTTGGTGTTTATATTTTTATTAGTCCCTATCTTTACGGTTTTACGGACTTTAGAATTTGGTTTATCATTTTTTTCAATAACTTGCATTTAAGTCAAAACATATATTAATCATTTGTGAAAAGTTTTCCATTTTTTTCAATTTTTTTGGATCAAGGATATATATGAGATTTATTTGTATGGAGGCACCATAAATCAACATACGGTTCGATATCATTGATGTCCTTATTGTAGATCATAATAGGGTTTATCTAGTCAAATTCATCCATGGAAACTATTAGACCAACCACTATAATGTGTTAATCTTTATTCACTTTTTTTTAACCCTTGGGTTAGGTTGAGGTGATAAGGTCACTGTTTAATGATTTTTTTTCATCTAGACCCACAATTCAATATTCATATGACATAGTATTGTTTAATGAGCTTTTTGCATCTAGACCCGCTACCCAATTTTCATTTGACATATTTCCCCTTTGATACCGTTTATCTTTGTGGGAAAATGTCCTCGTACTCTTTCAACAATGCCATAACATATTGCATGGCATGCTTGTGGGGTTATTTATATGTGTAAATCCCTGACATTAAATTATCGACCAGGAGGTTCGTAAACTTAGAGGTGCAAGCATAGGAAATGCATGACTAAAGCTCTAATCTATCCTATGCCGACGACAATCCAAACAAAATAAGCAAGTCAAAGCATAGCAAGCTACAGGAAATTCACATTAGGAATATGTCACTGGGATGTAAGACAATAAGTGTTATGGAGGCTTAGGGTTACAGTATTTCACATATGTATGTTCATGTAACTTCACGTGTAGCTTGCTAATCTATATTAATCTTTCAATGATGCTCCCTGTAGTAACTTCTTTTGTTGTGAGAAATGAAAGGATGGAAAATGAAAATTAACACTAAGGAAATCATCACTGGGTTGTGGAACAACTAAAGCTATAAAGGTTCTGAGTTGCAATCTTTCACACAAAGGTGTCCATGCAACTTTGCGGAAGTAGCTTATCAGTGTCTTTAACCTTCAATCATATTCCTATAGTGGATCTACGCTTATAATACAAAGAAACAAATTAAAGCAATGCAATGTAAAGACTTCAAAGGAAACACAATTCAGAGTAGAGATTTTTCCTCAAGAAAAGATACACCCAAAGAGCGAGGTATGTGTTAGTATGAGATTAGTTTTGTTTTATGTACATAAATGAAATTGATTTGCGAGGATAATCCATTTAACGCTACACATATACTTATGGTGGTTAATAAAGAAAAACATATAATAATAGTATCACAACATATATATATATATAAACAAAAAATGACAATGACACTACACAAAGTACAACATATAATAGTGATATATCAACATGACAATACGCAACAATATATATTTAACAAAACAATAAACTAATATTTAACATAACAATAGCAATACACATGAGTCAAAATAATATACAATTAACAAAGTAATAAAACAACAAACTAATATAACAACATATATAAAGCAACATATGTATTAACAAAACAATGGTTAACAATACACATAATAACAACACCTCATATAACAATTAAATAAACAATAAAAAACAATATATAATAACTATACAATAACCATATAATAAACAAGACAAGACAACAATTCATGTTATTCTATGCTATAAGAAATTAAGAATTACGATAAAAAATGAAGAGCAGGAGCGCAAGCGTCTATCGCAGTGGCCAGGGTTTTCCTTAGCTGTCATTTCTTTGGCTGCCACACTCATTTCTAGAAGCCCTCACAACCATCCCGAGTTTCCTATTCGTTGCCCTGGTCTCTGGAACCTTGGGTCTCAGTTCTTTGTTATTGGTTGCCTTTTGCGCGTGGTTTGTTTTTGGTGATGTGCTGATAGCGGATCTCGATGGTTGCGGCCAACATCTTAGTTTTTTATGGATAAGAAGATGTCTGAAGCATCATGAGAAGGCCCTTGGTTGACATGGGTAGGTGTTCCAAAAGAGCTGATTCCATCTCCAGTTTAGACTTATTGGGGAACTATGTGGTGAAACAAAATTCTATCATTTTGAAAGAGCGTGGTTTAGTCAGTAAATTCTTAGGCCTTTGGTCCAATCCTAGGGTTGTTCTTCACTGGATTACCAAGAATTGGCCTGAGCAAGACTCCCTGGATTTTTATTGTGGGAAAGGATTTTATGTATTTATTTTTAAAACCATTGAAGATCACGACCATATCTTCAGATCTGGCCCTTGTTTCTTAGGTTCTGGGGGATTGTTTCTTTCCCATTAGACCCTCAAATTTAACTCATATATGGAGATATCTTTTTCTCCTATTTGGATTATACTTCCGCACCTCCCCCTTATTTTCTGGGGTGAAGCCACCTTTGAAGGGATTGGAAATAAACTGGGTCGATTTATAATCGATTTGGAACCAAAGAGAAATATCTATACACACGCTAGAATATGTGTAGACATGGATTTTTCAAAGAGACTTCTAGAAGCAATAAGCCTCAATCTTGATGGATGGAGTCATCTTCAGGCCTTGGACTATGAGCATGTACCTTTCAATTGTAATAGCTGTCATGAACATGGGCACTTCGCCAAAATTTTCCCCAAAGCTAAAGAATCTCGGCCTTGCAGAATAATGTGGATCAAGGATTCAAACAAGTTTCAAGAAAGCAAAAGAATCAACAGCTTAGTGGGCTCAACCTAACCACATATCTCAAGCTTGCCCATATATTCCCTCCAATAATATATTTGAAGCTTTGGAATCTCAATATGAAGAATTAGAGGACTTTGTGGAAAAAATTCCTCATTAGAACAACCCAAAGATCAATTCTAAGTAGCTAATAAAAGAACAAAATAATCTAGAAAATATAGTTAAAGGAAAGGAGGACTTGCTTGGGGGAAATGCCTCTTCACATGGGAAGGATCCAGATCCTGTTCCTGTAGATAGGACTCTAAATGGGGTTTTTGTAGCTCCTCTCGATCCTTCTGTGGGAGTGGAAAAGGGAGATTAGTGGGAGGGAGAAGATCCTAAATCTCCCTCCTTTGCAGAAAATCTAAAGAAGAATCCTCGTCCTTCCCCCCCCCTAACAAGACGAAGAAAAGAAAACAAAAATTGTAAAGAGAAAGAAGCAACATCATGAAACTCTAGGGGCTCAGAATCACGAATCTCATGGGGCTCCCAACGATCTGTGGTTAACATCGCATATAGCGATGGAATAGCTTAGATTGTGAGTTAATTATGCTTTTCTTCTGCATTTTCTTATGTAATCAATTTGTAAGTATTTATTCTTGCAATAAGGAAGTAGTTAGTTTGAATCCAGGGAATTCTCGATCTTGGTTCATCAAAGCCAACCTGGTAATTTTGGTTCATTGCTACCATAGTTTAGCTAGCAAGATGAATATTTCGAAGTTTGTACTCTGCCATTAGCTTCGTCTCGACCTTTTAAATAAATATTTTTCCCAATTTGTTTAATAAAAATAAATAAAAGACAACACAACAATTCAAAACGATCTGGAATAAAACATGAGTAACAATACTTATGGTTATGCTAAAACAATATGTAACAAAAAAATAACCAAACAACATAACAATAATACGTTAACAAATTAATATAACAACATATGAAACAATATATATGTTATAATTTTAGAAGTTATAGTTATCTTCTTTAACATTCATTAACAATTGCATGTAATAGGATCACTGAAAGATAAAGAATCAAAGAAAGAAAGATATATCTCGGGAAACCCTCACGGGGGAGAAAACCCAAAAACCAATTCTTTAGTATAGATTCCTTCAACCAGTACAATGTCACGTTATTGCTCTCCACAAATATACCAAGACCAAGATACCAAACACCAAGAAGGCAATACCTCCTGTGCTAGACCTCCTTTGCTATGCTCCAAAATACACAAGATAAGGTGAGTTGTGTGTATGTACAAATGAGAGGAACTCGACCTATATTTATACACATAACTTGACTCCCGAAAAGACACAACCCTATGAGAGGTTGTTTTGACTTTTACAATAAGGATAACAATAAAATAATAATTTCTTTTGAGCCGATTTATACAATAAGATTACAATAACCTTTCCAAGGTTTGACCAATACAAATACAAAAGAATATCTTCCATAGTTACATCAAAATGTCAACACTCTCTCTTAACTAGGAAGGTATTGTTTGTTGCCACACGAGCTCATTACCATTGAATGTTGAACATATGAATCTATACATCATCGAATATCCATAGTACAACATGACTTCACAACGAATGCATCCAAGGCCTGTGAGTAGCTCTCAAATAGCTTCAACATGTCACCATGACATCCACTGCCCCGCAATGCATCCGTACCTCATCATGTGCACCCTTGTGACTTCACAGCCAATGCATCCAAGGATTGTGGGTAGATCTCAAATAGCTACAACATGTCCCTAGGACATCCACTACCCCGCAATGCATCTGTACCTCGTCACTCCTTCTGAAGAGGGACCATGCCAAGCTTGTCCCTGAAGTGCTCGAACTTCTTCCTCGACAATGGCTTGGTCAACATGTCTGCAACCTTCTCCTCGGTAGTCACGTATTGGAGCCTCATTGCTCCCTCTACACCATATCCCTGATATAGTGATATTTGATCTCGATATGCTTCGACCTGTCATGGAACACCGGATTCTTTGACAACTTCATGCAACTCTGGTTATCACACCAAATGCAAGTCGCCTCCAGTTTGAGACCAAATAACCCAGACAACAACTTCCGAAGCCACACTGCTTCTCTACATACTGCACATGCTGCCACATTTTTAGCCTCAGTCATACTGAGTGCTACACTTGACTACTTCTTGCTGCTCTACGAAACCATACTGGAGCCTAGACTGAAGCAATATGCTGAAGTACTCTTCCGATTAGGAATACTTCCAGCCCAATCTGAATCCGAATATCCATATAACCCGAACTAATGGTCTGTCACATACCTAAGACCATAATCCAATGTACCCTTAAGGTATCTTATCACATGTTTTGCTGTGACCAAATGAACCTTCTTGGGCTGCTCCATATACTAACTTAGGGTGTTCACACAAATAAATATATCCGGTCTCATGTTCATCAAGTACATCAATGAACCCACCATCTTCCTGTATAAAGTAACATCCACAGTCTTTGAAGTCGTATCCTGCAACAACTTTAGATTTGATACCATAGGTGTAGCCATTGCCTTGCAATCCAACATCCTGAACCTCTTCAGGATTTACACTGCATACTTTCCTTGATTCAGAAATATCTCATCCTGTCTTTGCCATACCTTGAGACCCAAAAAGTAATGCATCATCCCGAGATTTTTAATCTCAAACTCAACAACCAATTTTCTCTTACACTCTAAGATGATCTTTTCCACACATGTTAGAAACAAGTCATCCACATACAATAGTAGTATTACCAGACCATCATCCACAACCTTAAAGTAAAGGTTAGGATATGCACTTCTTTTTGTAAATCCTAAGCTTGTCAAAAGACTGTCTATCTTGCCATACCATGCTTTCGGTGCCTACTTTTATCCATATAAATATTTCTTCAATATGCACACATGTGTCTCCCTGTCATGTACCTCAAACCCTTATGGCTTCTCTAAATATACTTCCTCTTTTATTTCACCATTCAAGAAGGTTGTCTTCACATCCATCTGATGTGTTAGCAACCAAAATTTCACTGGTATTTTTGGAGTGTTTTCTCATTTTTTTTTGAAAATACGCTCATTTCTAAAGTTTTCTGGCCAGTATTTTAACTTCCACGTCTTCATCAAAGCTCCCATTGATCACTCTTGCCCAGGAACCCTTTGGTTTCTTTTACCTTGACCTGCATTACAAAAGCCTTGTTAAGTTTGCCAAAATTTTTAGTTTTTATGCCTTTTCATATTTTCAAATAAAAAATCATATTTTATTTACAAATATGGTGTGTGCTTAACAAGACCTAGGTGTTGATTAAGGTTGGTTGTCATTGATGTCAACCCTTGAAGAAAGCCCCGTAACACAAATGTTTGGGTAATGGACCCAATATTGTTTGATGTAAATATGACTCATTATTGTTTTGTCATGGTTGATAAGAAATAAATATGGATGAACTCCAAAGTGGTCCCCTTATGGTGGAAGCCATCACGGGAAGACACTTTGTGGAGTAAGAGAACCCATGCTTAATTGTGGAATAATGAGATGAAGGAAAGTGATTTTTTTAGGGAGCATTTACTATATGGATAGTTCTTGTCATTTCATTTCCGGTGGTATGTCGAACGTCACATAATTCCTCATGGTTAGAGAGTTATGGCCATGAGAAGTTGGAGACCCCAGGTTTGGGTAATGGACCCAAGTTTGTTTGATGGGTAACA
>JASDQU010242968.1:217519-243241 GCA_032191745.1 Picea mariana
CTGGGCGGAGGGGGGTCCCTTGTCCCACAAACAAGGGAGTCTCATACACCAATTTGGTGACCGTGACCTTAAAAATAGATTATTATTATTATTATTATTATTATTATTATTATTATTATTATTATTATTATTATTATTGGCCGTGAAACAAACTTGGTTATTTATAAATTTGTGTTTAGTATTTAGGATTTGATATTTTTATTAGCGCATAGTTTTAACTAACACACTCAAACGAAAACAATGGCTTGAATTGACAAGGAATTAAATTTCACTCAATGTTGTTAATAGAAGAACCAACCTATACTTTCGCTTTCTCTCGCTATATATATACAATGTGCATATGCCTCTAAACTTCAATGTAAGAGGGCTTCTTTTGTTAATTGCTTTTAGTGGAGGCCATGCAAAATGGACTCCAATAACCATTAAATGCAATATTATTTTACTTGGATGTAGTACATAGATTGCATAATCTTCCATGTATAATCGTTTAGTTGGTTTGCTCGATAATATTAAATGCAACACTTTTTATAGATAGGAGTAGGTTAACTCAGGAGCAAACAAACCTTCTTTTCAGGTAAAAAAATGGGCCTGAATCCGACCAGATTTTTAGAGGTAGTCCGAGTTTCGCATGGATCAAAGTTCCATGCATTTTAGAACCTCACTCCAAGGGTTTTGCATCATTTTAAATCAACCCAGATGCTCAAAAAATCAATCAGAATTTTGAATTGGCCAGAAATGTAAAAGCGGGCCTCCATAAGACTTGTCGAAAAGGTAACTTGGGAGGGAAGATTGCTCTCGAGTTAGCCCACTCCTTATAGATATCCCGCCTTGTCATGTTAGTTCTTCTGATCAAAACAATAATCAACATTGTTGCTCTAAATTAAACCTCATAAACATAATGATCATATTTAGAATAACTGGAAACATGATATCTAAAATGATGAACGTGGATTCCTTCTATATGTTTGTGTGTTATAGGTTACCATTAATGTATATGAAAACATAGATGATTATGTATGAAAATGTAATAGGGAGACAATCTCAACTCTGATTACACAAATGAACAAATTTGGTTATTTATAAATCGTAGTTGAGTCTCTAGGATTTGATATTTTTATTAGTGCATAGTTTAACACTCAAACAAAAGAAATGTCTTGAATTGACAAGGAATTCCTTTGAATCAAATGCCCATGAAAACCATCTAAGTTACATGAAAAAATTACATCACATAGGAACTTGATTCTCGAATAATTCAGTGATGTTGATACATTAAGCTCAGAAGGAAAAACAATATTAACACCTTATAAATATTCACAAAAGATGTTTCTTTTTACATGGGATATAAACAACAAACACAATGATGCACCACATTTTTAATTCTCACCTAATTATCTTTTTTCACAAACAAAAAGACATGAAATCATACAATTTACATATGACAAGAGAACATCTTATTCCCAATTGAGAAATAAGAGAAGCAACATAAATAATGTCATCACAAAAGAGTGTTGATGTGCAAAGATTTTAACAAGGCAGTTGCCATTTGTTTTACGAGCACTTGACCTTCAGAGTGCTCTCCATTCTTTCGTTCTTCAATAAGACTTTGAAGTTGGAGGGGCAAATCATTCTCAACTATTAGTTGCTTTGGCCGAGGATGATGCTCATACACAACCTACCACATCCATAATACAATTATTAAACAAATATTCTCCTCCAGGCTTCAATTTATGAGAAAATAATAGCGTTGATTATTACAAAATCAATAATTAGAATCAACAAAACAAATTTATCACTCAACAGAGAGTAGGAGATATAACTAGTGATATCTATATATGATATACCATTTACATTGAAGGGACACATACGACACTACTTAGAACCACTTATACCTCAATCCTCAGTGTTATGCTCGGTCTTCTAGTAGTGGACGTAGCAAGGATTTGCTATAATTTCTCTTTCTCTGTACATATTGAAGAACCTCCAAATATCTTGGCAGTTGATCTAACACAACAATGTTAAAGGGAAGACATTAAAAATTTAGTAATAGAGAGTAATGAATACTGTTAAAAATAAAATTAATTGAGTAGTCGTTACAATCCCAAATCCAATTGTTGAACAAGTCAACTACGAGTCCCAAGCTGTACCAAATAAAGCTCAATCCAGACTTTCCAAATATTTGTAGATCTGAATGATAGTTTCTTTAATGTTGTCAAGCTTTCCAATTTATGTATGCATTCTATCAAGAACAAAGCCCAGGCTATATAAATTGTAATATAGGGTTAGATTTAATGTACTTTGTACACTATTGATTCTTCTGCATCTACACTGGGTTTTTTCATAATTGAAAGACAAATGAGATGAGACTTTGTGGATGTAGGTTGTCCCTTTTCTGGCTGTGACCTCCGATTCATGGGCATGTAATGGTGATATGTTCATCCATCTCCATGCTTGTTCTTCTTTTAAATATCATATGAATAGGTGGGTTCAACTACAAGAACTATGGCTTCAATATATATGGTGGTGCTCTTGCCTTTGTTGTTGTTGGTGATCCCACAGTCTTTCCAACAAAACTCAAGAATCTATGTAGCTTTTGCGGGGTATCCAAAGGAGAGTGATTGAGAATTAGCTAATGATACATCCTCCATTAATGGATTGATTCACAGATGACATCCTGGGTATGGAGAAAGACCTTCTTGTGAAACCTCTCATAGGCATCACAGATTGGCTAATGAACAATTATGGAAATATGGTGGTGGATATCCCTCGCGAATAGCCTAGGAGGATTTGGAGAAGGGCTTGAGAACTTCTCAACAAGTAAATAATGGTGGAGTGGCGGTGGTAGAATGATCATTTCACAGTGATCATTTTGGGCCTTGAGCCAGTGGCAAGCAAGAGGCAACAACGAGGCGGTGTCACACAGGAAGCAGTTGCTCAACATTTTCAAGGAGCGTTTTGTCAATGAAATCATTTTAATATATTTAATGAATAGTAAATTTAAAGCAGTGACATAGACGTGAAATAATTACGCCGAAAGGCGTATACCTATTGGAGATGGGCACAATTAATCAACTTTTAATCTAAAATTCTAATCTGATGGATAACAATTGAAGATGCTGGCATATTCTTAGTCGTCCTCCCAAATCAATGAATGTGATTTACTCTTCATAACTTGTATTTTTGAATGCATCAGTTAACCTATGTACTTTTTAACATTTACTTAATCATATTAAGAAATTACTGTGCCACCGTATGATTGCCACGTTTCACTGATTAACCTTTGGAATTACCACATTTAAGATTAAATTTTGGATTTCCTCAGCTCTATGTGCGTTTTAGCTGTGAGTTTTAGCATTCACCAGCGACAACACTATCCCTATGTGCATTTTGGCGTTCACCAGCCGCCAACCACTTTGCGGCTGTGCTAGTTTATAATCCAAACTTAAAAGTAACAATGTAAAATTAAATTATGTGAGAGTTGCGGCAAAGGAACAATGTCTCCTAACTTTAGGTTATAGATTTTAATAATGAAAAAGTTACATTCCCTCCATAATAAGACTCCAAATGTGTAAGCCAATAGCATTTTATAAAAGTAATTTAAATATAATAAAAAAATATTATTTTGTTTTTTCTATGTACAATATTGGAAAATGGAAAAATATTTTTAAGTCAAAGATTAAGTAATACATGGTCAACGGTGAATCGATTGCAAAAGTCCTGGCCTTCGACATGTACTAATAACAACTTTTTTTTGAAATTTTATATGACACTTTGGATGTGAAACATGAGAGGAATTTCTCATGGATTATCTCTCATATTTTGGTGTTTATATTTTTATTAGTCCCTATCTTTACGGTTTTACGGACTTTAGAATTTGGTTTATCATTTTTTTCAATAACTTGCATTTAAGTCAAAACATATATTAATCATTTGTGAAAAGTTTTCCATTTTTTTCAATTTTTTTGGATCAAGGATATATATGAGATTTATTTGTATGGAGGCACCATAAATCAACATACGGTTCGATATCATTGATGTCCTTATTGTAGATCATAATAGGGTTTATCTAGTCAAATTCATCCATGGAAACTATTAGACCAACCACTATAATGTGTTAATCTTTATTCACTTTTTTTTAACCCTTGGGTTAGGTTGAGGTGATAAGGTCACTGTTTAATGATTTTTTTTCATCTAGACCCACAATTCAATATTCATATGACATAGTATTGTTTAATGAGCTTTTTGCATCTAGACCCGCTACCCAATTTTCATTTGACATATTTCCCCTTTGATACCGTTTATCTTTGTGGGAAAATGTCCTCGTACTCTTTCAACAATGCCATAACATATTGCATGGCATGCTTGTGGGGTTATTTATATGTGTAAATCCCTGACATTAAATTATCGACCAGGAGGTTCGTAAACTTAGAGGTGCAAGCATAGGAAATGCATGACTAAAGCTCTAATCTATCCTATGCCGACGACAATCCAAACAAAATAAGCAAGTCAAAGCATAGCAAGCTACAGGAAATTCACATTAGGAATATGTCACTGGGATGTAAGACAATAAGTGTTATGGAGGCTTAGGGTTACAGTATTTCACATATGTATGTTCATGTAACTTCACGTGTAGCTTGCTAATCTATATTAATCTTTCAATGATGCTCCCTGTAGTAACTTCTTTTGTTGTGAGAAATGAAAGGATGGAAAATGAAAATTAACACTAAGGAAATCATCACTGGGTTGTGGAACAACTAAAGCTATAAAGGTTCTGAGTTGCAATCTTTCACACAAAGGTGTCCATGCAACTTTGCGGAAGTAGCTTATCAGTGTCTTTAACCTTCAATCATATTCCTATAGTGGATCTACGCTTATAATACAAAGAAACAAATTAAAGCAATGCAATGTAAAGACTTCAAAGGAAACACAATTCAGAGTAGAGATTTTTCCTCAAGAAAAGATACACCCAAAGAGCGAGGTATGTGTTAGTATGAGATTAGTTTTGTTTTATGTACATAAATGAAATTGATTTGCGAGGATAATCCATTTAACGCTACACATATACTTATGGTGGTTAATAAAGAAAAACATATAATAATAGTATCACAACATATATATATATATAAACAAAAAATGACAATGACACTACACAAAGTACAACATATAATAGTGATATATCAACATGACAATACGCAACAATATATATTTAACAAAACAATAAACTAATATTTAACATAACAATAGCAATACACATGAGTCAAAATAATATACAATTAACAAAGTAATAAAACAACAAACTAATATAACAACATATATAAAGCAACATATGTATTAACAAAACAATGGTTAACAATACACATAATAACAACACCTCATATAACAATTAAACAAACAATAAAAAACAATACATAATAATTATACAATAACCATATAATAAACAAGACAAGACAACAATTCATGTTATTCTATGCTATAAGAAATTAAGAATTACGATAAAAAATGAACAGTAGGAGCGCACGCCTCTGTCGTAGTGGCTAGGGTTTTCCCTAGCCGTCATTTCTCTAGCTGCTGCACTCATTTCTAGAAGCCCTCACAACCATCCTGAGTTTTCTATTCGTTGCCCTGGTCTCTGGAACCTTGGGTCTCAGTTCTTTGTTATTGGTTGCCTTTTGTGCGTGGTTTGTTTTGGTGATGTGCTGATAGTGGATCTCGATGGTTGTGGCCGACATATTAGTTTTTTATGGATAAGAAGATGTCTGAAGCATCATGGGCAGGCCTTTGGTCGACATGGGTAGGTGTTCCAAAAGAGATGATTCCATCTCTAGTTTAGACTTATTGGGGAACTATGTGGTGAAACAAAATTCTATCATTTTGAAAGAGCGTGGTTTAGTCAGTAAATTCTTAGGCCTTTGGCCCAATCCTAGGGTTGTTCTTGACTAGATTACCAAGAATTGGCCCGAGCAAGGATTTTTATTGTGGGAAAGGATTTTATGTATTTATTTTTAAAACCATTGAAGATCACGACCATATCTTAAGATCTGGCCCTTATTTCTTAGGTTCTGGGGGATTGTTTCTTTCCCATTAGACCCTCGACTTTAACCCATATATGGAGATATCTTCTGCTCCTATTTGGATTAGACTTCTGCACCTCCCCCTTATTTTCTGGGGTGAAGCCACCTTTGAAGGGATTGGAAATAAACTAGGTCGATTTATAACCGATTTGGAACCAAAGAGAAATATCTATACACACACTAGAATATGTGTAGACATGGATTTTTCAAAGGGAATTCTAGAAGCGATTAGCCTCAATGTTGATGGCTAGAGTCATCTTTAGGCCCTGTACTATGAGCATGTACCTTTCAAATGTAATAGCTGTCATGAATATGGGCACTTCGCCAAAAGTTTCCCCAAAGCTAAAGAATCTCAGCCCTGCAGAATAATGTGGATCAAGGATTCAAACAAGTTTCAAGAAAGCAAAAGAATCAACAACTTAGTGGGGCTCAACCTGACCACATATCTCAAGATTGCCCATATATTCCCTCCAATAATATATTTGAAGCTTTGGAATCTCAATATGAAGAATCAGAGGACTATGTGGAAAACATTCCTCATCAGAACAACCCAAAGATCGATTCTGAGCAGCTAATAAAAGAACAAAAGAATCTAGAAAATACAGTTAAAGGAAAGAGGAACTTTCTTAGGGGCAATGCCTCTTCACATGGGAAGGATCTAGATCCTATTCCTGTAGATAGGACTCCAAATGGGGTTTTTGTAGCTCCCCTTGATCCTTCTGTGGGAGTGGAAAAGGGAGATTAGCGGGAGGGAGAAGATCCTAAATCTCCCTCCTTTGCAGAAAATCTAAAGAAGAATCCCCGTCCTTCTCCCCCCCTAACAAGACGAAGAAAAGAAAACAAAAATTGTAAAGAGAAAGAAGCAACATCGTGAAACTCCGAGGGCTCAGAATCATGAATCTCATGGGGCTCCCAACGATCTGTGGTGAACATTGCATATAGCGATGGAATAACTTAGATTGTGAGTTAATTATGTTTTTCTTCTGCATTTTCTTATGTAATCAATTTGTAAGTATTTATTCTTGCAATAAGGAAGTAGTTAGTTTGAATCCAGGGAATTCTTGGTCTTGGTTCATTAAAGCCAACTTGGTAATTTTGGTTCATTGCTACCATAGTTTAGCTAGCAAGCTAAATATTTTGAAGTTTGTACTCTGCCATTAGCTTCGTCTCGACTTTTAAATAAATATTTTTCCCAATTTGTTTAATAATAATAAAAAAAGACAACACAACAATTCAAAACGATCTGGAATAAAACATGAGTAACAATACTTATGGTTATGCTAAAACAATATGTAACAAAAAAATAACCAAACAACATAACAATAATACGTTAACAAATTAATATAACAACATATGAAACAATATATATGTTATAATTTTATAAGTTATAGTTATCTTCTTTAACATTCATTAACAATTTCATGTAATAGGATCACTGAAAGATAAAGAATCAAAGAACAAAAGATATATCTCGGGAAACCCTCACGGGGGAGAAAACCCAACAACCAATTCTTCAGTATAGATTCCTTCAACTAGTACAATGTCATGTTATAGCTCTCCACAAATAGACCAAGACCAAGATACCAAACACTAAGACAGTAATACCTCATGTGCTAGACCTCCTTTGCTATGCTCCAAAATACACAAGATAAGGTGAGTTGTGTGTATGTACAAATGAGAGGAACTCAACCTATATTTATACACATAACTTGACTCTCGAAAAGACGCAACCCTATGAGGGGTTGTTTTGACTTTTACAATAAGGATAACAATAAAATAATAATTTCTTTTGAGCAGATTTATACAATAAGATTACAATAACCTTCTCAAGGTTTGACTAATACAAATACAAAAGAATATCTTCCATAGTTACATCAAAATATCAACACTCCCTCTTAACTAGGAAGGTATTCTTTGTTTCCACACAAGCTCAGTACCATTGAATGTTGAACATATGAATCTATACATCATCAGATATCCATAGTACAACATGAATTCACAACAAATGCATCCAAGGCTTGTGGGTAGCTCTCAAATAGCTTCAACATGTCACCATGACATCCACTACCCTGCAATGCATCCATACCTCATCATGTGCACCCTTGTGACTTCACAACCAATGCATCCAAGGATTGTGGGTAGATCTCAAATAGCTACAACATGTCCCTAGGACATCCACTACCCCACAATGCATCTGTACCTCGTCACTCCTTTTGAAGAGGGACCATGCCAAGCTTGTCCTTGAAGTGCTTGAACTTCTTCCTCGACAATGGCTTGGTCAACACGTCTGCAACCTTCTCCTCGGTAGTCACGTACTGGAGCCTCACTGCTCCCTCTACACCATATCCCTAATATAGTGATATTTGATCTCGATATGCTTTGACCTGTCATGGAACACCTGATTCTTTGACAACTTCATGCAACGCTGGTTGTCACACCAAATACAGGTCGCCTCTAGTTTGAGACCAAATAACCCAGACAACAACTTCCGAAGCCACACTGCTTCTCTACATGCTGCACATGTTGCCGCATTTTTAGCCTCAGCCATACTGAGTGCTACACTTGACTACTTCCTGCTGCTCTACGAAACCATATTGGAGCCTAGACTGAAGCAATATGCCAAAGTACTCTTTCGATTAGGAATACTTCCAGCCCAATCTGAATCCGAATATCCATATAACCCGAACTCATGGTCTGTCACATACCTAAGACCATAATCCAATATACCCTTAAGGTATCTTATCACATTTTTTGTTGTGACCAAATGAACCTTCCTGGGTTGCTCCATATACTAACTTAGGGTGTTCACAAAAATAAATATATCCAGTCTCGTGTTCATCAAGTACATCAATGAACCCACCATCTTCTTGTATAAAGTAACATCCACAGTCTCTGAAGTCGTATCCTGCAACAACTTCAGATTTGATACCATAGGTGTAGCCATTGCCTTGCAATCCAACATCCCGAACCTCTTCAGGATTTCCACTGCATACTTTCCTTGATTCAAAAATATCTCATCATGTCTTTGCCATACCTCGAGACCCAAAAAGTAATGCATCATCCCGATATTTTTCATCTTAAACTCAACAACCAATTTTCTCTTACACTCTAAGATGATATTTTCCACACCTATTAGAAACAAGTCATCCAAATACAATAGTAGTATTACCAGACCATCATCCACAACCTTAAAGTAAAGGTTAGGATATGCACTGCTTTTTGTAAATCCTAAGCTTGTCAAAAAATTGTCTATCTTGCCATACCATGCTTTGGGTGCCTGCTTTAATCCATATAAAGCTTCTTCAATATGCACACATGTGTATCCCTGCCATGTACCTCGAACCCTTATGGCTTCTCTAAATATACTTCCTCGTTTATTTCACCATTCAAGAAGGTTGTCTTCACATCCATATGATGTGTTAGCAACCAAAATTGCACTGGTATTTTTGGAGTGTTTTCTCATTTTTTTTTGAAAATATGCTCATTTCTAAAGTTTTTTGGCCAGTATTTTAACTTCCAGGTCTTCATCAAAACTCCCATTGATCACTCTTGCCCAGGAACCCTTTGGGGTCTTTTACCTTGACCTACATTACAAAAGCATTGTTAAGTTTGCCAAAATTTTTAGTTTTTATGCCTTTTCATATTTTCAAATAAAAAATCATATTTTATTTATAAATATGGTGTGTGCTTAACAAGACCTAGGTATTAAAGCCTATTCACCAAACCTATATTCTAGCCTCTTGGGTCTTATGACTTTCTAATAAAAGATTTGAAGGCCCACGAGTCCAGCCTAGTCCACATGACAAGTCAACAAAGATTAGTGCACCTAGCCATGAGTCAAGTCACAAAGATTAGTGCACCTAGCCATGAGTCAAGTCACGTATTAAAGACACAAGCCATTCTTGTGTTAGTTACAACCATGCGTCATGTTATGTGTCGACAAGTCAAGTAACAAATCAGGTCATGATTTAAATTGAATCCACATGTCAAGCCATGATCCAGGCAACAAATTCAAATCACAACAGTCAAACCAAACACCGAGCCAAGCACAAGAGCCAAGTTCCACTTATAATAACTCATCAAAAGGTTATGATAGCATTAAAAATGTAATCTTCAAGATCCCTGGTATTCGGAATTGTATGGATTGCAGTAATCTCTGTGACGAATTATCATTTCTCTAGTGAGAGAATATTGAAGAGATGCTCGCTCTGGACCTTTAGGTTGCAGGTTTCCTTGGGTGCTTGTCTAGGGTTGACGCTCATTTTCCTGAGACTCCATCGCTTGTACACACTCTGTGTCAAGAATGAGCATTAGAGTATAAGACATTGGAGGAATTGGTTATTTCATCTTCCATTACTCTTGCTTCCTTCTATACCATAATAACTTTCATCATTTATTTTCTTGATGCTGTTATATTAATATTTGAAAGCAGAGGAATGTTGCAGGACATCGCTTCTTGACATTTTGTGTATGTTTCCTTGTGTACCTGGATTTTTGGATGTGTATGGTAATACCATTATACCTATATATCTCCAAGACTGAGTCTCAAATGAAACGGTTTGAGGAAGAGCTTCCATGGCGTAGAGCAGGATTCTTTGACAAAGTTATTATTGCAAAAATCTCTTTGTTATATTAGCAGGAGCATTTCCATTCTATCCTTTCAGTTGCATGATGGTGATTGTATAGAAACTCCGAGATGGTTGGTGGTGATTTCCTTCCTTTACCTCCTAGTGTCTATCTTCCAAATTCGCCCTATGATGGGTTACTGTTCGTGGTGGAAACAACATTCGCCAACACACAGTTAATCAAATAAACCTTTATGGCATGTGATAATTTTTGGTGACAGGTGTTAGTTCAGAGCGTCAACATTAGCAGACGAAATGATTTAGGTATCATCACCAGGTGAAGCACAACCTTAGCCTCAAGCAAACATTGACCTGGAAACCCTAACAAAGGCAACAACTAGTTTTGTTGATGTACCAGAGGCATTTGCCCAGAATGATGAAGAAGCAGACACTGTTCAGGTTGTTGTAGCCTCAAAAGAACAGTCCTGAGGAAAAATTAGCATTTTTTATGCTAGCAACGTATGGAAAAAGAGAGAGGGCTTTGGCTTTCCAACCTTACGTATAGGGTACGAAATAGAAAATATATGAAGCATTAAGTGAGCAAGGTGGGAAATGACTTGTTCCATTGGGCCTTGGTGATGATTATCAGTTATTGCGAGAAGAAGATGATCAACCTTCAAATGCTACACTTTATATGACAACAATACCTCAGTACCGAGTAGAAATTCACGATCCTTCGGTTCTGCTTTATGGGGAAACTTATGCAAAGTAGAATGGTCAAGCCATTTATGATATTCATCACCCTTGCCGAGAAAATAGAACTTCATACACCATTTTCTGACTGCTCTTGCATCCATTTGGAATTTGATATCTCAGACACTGGCCTTATGTATGAAACCGGAGATCATGTTGGTGTATATGCAGAAAACTTAAATGAAACTGTGGAGAAAACTGCAAAGTTGCTAGGCTACCCACTAGACACAATAGTTTCAGTCCATGGTAACAAAGAAGATGGTACGCCTCTTGGTTGAAGCTCCTTGCCACCACCTTTCCCTGTTCCATGCACTCTACAGACTGCTCTTGCTCGTTATGCAGATTTGTTGAATCCTCCTTGGAGGGCTGCCTTGGTTGCATTGGCTAGTCATACATTTGGTCTAGCTGAAACATAAAGTTGATGTTTTTTTCATCACCCACCGGAAGGGATGAGTACTCCCAATGGATTACTATGATTCAAAGAAGTCTTTTAGAAGTAATGGCAGAGTTTCCATCTGCAAAACCACCTCTCGGTGTCTTCTTTGCAACAATTTCCCTTCATCTGCAACCTCGATATTATTCTATTCCCTCTTCTCCAAGGTTTGCACCCAATAGAATACATGTCACACGTGCTCTGGTTTATGGGTCCAGTCCAACTGGCATGATCCACAAAGGTGTTTGTTCCAATTGGATAAAAAAATCAGTGCCTTCTGAAGTTTTAGAAGCCAAGAGATAATGCATTTTTGCAATTTCATGAACTGTTTTTGAAACAGGGTTTTCGGTGGCTTAGGTGAACATTTCAACTATTCATTAGCCACCGAAAGCAGAGCTTTCAGTGGCTTACAAGTTTAGATTTTATCTTTCTAGTCATCGAAAGCACAGAGAAGGGAAGAATGACACTCTTTTTGCACAGATCTAAGTTTTATCATCCTAAAGAGCACAAGGATGATTTATAAGTGAAGGTTTAAATTAAGAGGATCTGTTTCAATGTGTTGTCCTAGTTTTGGAGCTACTAGAAAGGTAAAAGAGGTAAAGTTTGTTTCCTATTAATGACAGAAGAATGACTTGTTTGCCAAGGCGGCATTCTCAACCTCATCCATTAGCCTTGAAGACTTGTGCAGCTATCGAAGACTATAAAGTTATCAGAGATTCGAGGCATATAAAAGGCAAATAGGTTATAAAGTTTTCCAATTTTTGGTTGAAGATATGACTAGCTGTCAAAGAAGGATCTCAAGTTGCCTTGTCATCACTAGGAGTTTGGTGAACAAGTCGAATATGTTGAAGATCAAATTGTGAATCAAATTGCTCCTTGAGAATAAGATCTATTTCCTAGAATCATGTAATTGGTTAGATTTGTACTCACTTGTAATTCTGAGATCCATGATTTGAGGATAAAAAACTGTTTGGTTAAGCTTATTTAAACAGATAGAGGCCACAGTCTGAGGAGGTTCAACTTTAGGGACTCTTGGACACATGGTACTCAAGCTTCTCATGATCATGTCAAATTAATACAAGCTCTTTTGCAATTACTTGTTTAGATTTACATCTTCCTGTCTATTCTATACTTGTACTTGGATGTTTAATTCATGTTCATTATGTTTGTCTAATACCAGATAGTTGTCATCTTATCTTTGTATTGATGAGTTGAATTGCAAGTATCATTTTCTTGTTGTGATTATCCATTCATATATATATGTTTTATGTATGAGTCTGCTAGCATAGTAAGAATTCTCCATTGATTCACCTATTTGCAAATCTTCTGAATAATGATAGTTAGAAGCCTTGTCTATTTGGTTATGCTTATATATGTCTTGAGTGAGTGAGGTCTGATTCAGTCATCTGACTTGATCCATCGAGTGAAACATTGAGATATTAGTTAAGTTACCAGGCTTCTTCGAGCTACAACCTAGAAGGACTCCTAGAGTGATAACATGATGCACCTTCGATTTCATTATTGCGGCCAACAAAATTATATTCCTGATCGAGGTATATCTCTCCATGGGAGAAAATGTCTCCTCGTAGTAAATGCCCTCCTTCTGAGAGAATCCTTGAGCCACAAATATAGCCTTATACTTTTCAATACTGCCATCAACTGCATGTTTCGTTTTGTAGATCCATTTTGAACTTACTACTAATTTCTCCTTTAGTCTGGGAACCACATCCCAGACATCATTCTTTACTATGGAATGATATTTCTCCCCCATGGCATCCTTCCATACCCTCTTTTCTATAGCCTCTTCATAACTGGATGGTTCTGCATCCATGATATCACACAAACATGCCACATAGATGGAATATAGTTTCAGCTTCCTGCTTTCCCTGAGATATTTTTCTGGGACACCATATCTTTATGCATCTCTGATGAGCTCCTGTGGCCAAGCTGATCTTCTCTTACGAGAAGGAATATCTTCTTTCCTATGAGGTTCTTCCATGTCATTATCCTCATGAATGACTTCCTCTGGTTCAACTGCTTCTGCCTCTAGAACTCTAGTAACTTCATTCTCCTCCTCATGAACCTCTTTTGTACAGTCCTGTTTTGATTTGCTGAAAGCTGCACTCTCATTGAAGGTGGCATCTCAGCTAATATCAACTTTACGGTGACCGGGAATATATATCCTATATTCCTTCGATGTGTCAATGTAACCAATAAATATGCCATTCTTTCCGGATGGATCCAATTTTGTTGTCATTACCTTGTGGATATGCACAAATACAAGGAAACCAAATATCCTTAGATGGATAACTTCCAACTTCTCTCCTGAAAACATCTCCTATGGTGTCTTGTTTTCAAGTACTTTGTGGGGAATTCTATTCTGCACGTACACTGCAATATTTGTTGCTTCTGCCCACAGATGCATAGGTAGATCTTGATCATGGATCATAACATTCACTGCTTCCATGATTTCCTGATTCTTCCTTTTTGCTACTCCATTATGCTGAGGATTGTCGGGAGTAGAAATCTCCCTCTTAATCACAACTTCTTTGCAATATTCTTTGAATTCCTCTGAAGTGAATTCTCTTCCATTATCTGATTGCAAGGTCTTTATCTTCCGATCCGCTTATTGAAGTTTCTGACATCGGTCCACACACATCCGAGTGCATGATGTCCAATACTCTTTTGGCTCTACTATCACTATTGGGAAAGGTGTGCTTCACATTATTTCCTTATGCACAACCTTTGCACATGCCATCTGGTTTTTCCTAGATATCTGGTAGTCATGTCACTATCTTGCTCACACTCGGTAGGGTCTTGTAATGTAGGTGAGAAAATATCCTATGCCATAATTCACTAGGATTCACAATGTCATGAATTAATGTTGAATCTGATCGCCCTTTCAATTTGTAAAGTACTCCCTCTTGAACTCCAATCACCACAACATCATCAAAAGTCTTCCCTCTAGGCCACATAAGAACTTGTCCATCAACAAATGCAACTTTGTAACCCTTCTCATCCAATGCTGAAATCGAGAGAAGGTTCTTCTTCATTCTAGGAACATGGAGAAATTCCTTCATATTCATTGGCTTTCCTGAGTCTAACTTGTAGGAGGCTTCTCCTACTCCTTTGATAGGATACTGATAGTCATCTCCCAATTTCACCTTGTGCGGTGAATCCTTACGAGTAAGGTTAGACAAGAAGTCTTTATAACTTGTCATGTGCTTGGAAGCACCACTATCCACCAACCAAATGTCACTTCCATGAGTGGCAGTTCCTGTAAGGGCTGAGATAAGAACATACTCCTCATCACTTGATTCATCTTCCTTTGCATCCTTCTTGTGTGGCTCATCATCTTCAACTGTATGAACATGATCTTTTAGATCCGCGAACTGCCTTCTATTCATGCCTGCTCTGATACCATGTTATAATTTTAGAAGTTAAAGTTATCTTCTTTAACATTCATTAACAATTGCATGTAATAGTATCACTGAAAGATAAATAATCACATAACACAAGATATATCATGGGAAACCCTCGTGGGGGGGAAAACCCAACAACCAATTCTTCAGTATAGATTCCTTCAACCAATATAATGTCACATTATATCTCTCCACAAATAGACCAAGACCAAGATACCAAAGACTAAGAAACCAATACCTCATGTGCTAGACCTCCTTTTCTATGCTCCAAAATACACAAGAGAAGGTGAGTTGTGTGTATGTACAAATGAGAGGAACTCAAACTCTATTTATACACATAACTTGACTCCTGAAAAGACACAACCCTATGAGGGGTCGTTTTGACTTTTACAATAAGGATAACAATAAAATAATAATTTCCTTTGAGTTGATTTATACAATAAGATTACAATAACCTTCTCAAGGTTTGGCTAATACAAATACAAAAGAATACACACACACACACACACAAAAGCGCGCGCGCGCACACACACACACACACACATATAACAATCCACGTAACTTGTACTCATAATAATCAAATATGTAACACTAAAAAAACAAAACAATGCCAACGACCAAAACCTATGTGCACATAACCTTTTCACAGTATGAAACATTAAACGGTAATAAATGCGATGATAAAGTAGACGGGTTCACTAAATGAATAAGATGTCAGAGGCGTTGAAGAAAGAGCAAAATTGGTAGTGTGAAAATGGAAGAAAGAGCATAATTGACAATGTGGGATGCATGAGGCAGAAACATGATAACGAGCGATCTGGGAGAAGGTAAGGCGATGTCAATCTTCTTTTGTTAACAAGAATTTATAACATAATTTACAGTGTTCTTCTTCAAGGGAAGATCTCAGATCCCAAAATAAATCAATCGAATTGAACAATGGACAATACAAGAAAGGAAATACAAAGAAAAATGATATGTAGTATCAAGTAAAAATGGATGCAATCATAATCTAAACTAACAAATATAAAATCTAGGACATTACCCGGATTGAGGGGCCCTTTCCGACTTGGAAAACACTCCTGGAGATATGAGCTCAGATAGTAAGGATGCTCAAAATATCGACAACAAACAATTCTTCATTAAAAATCAAAACTATGTTTACAATATGCAACAAAAAGCTCGCTCAATCTTTATTACAATAATGAATTTCTTTGGAACATCCACCTCTTTTCTGATCCACACTTCCTTCCACCTTTATTTACATGAAATGTGGAAAACAAAATCAAAACAACTTTTACAAATTTAACCAATTCGTTTCGCTGGCTGGAAAATAAATAATTATGGCTTTTTACAAATTTGGGCAAATAATGTAATTTGGGTAAATTTGTGTTGAAGAATTGAGCATAACTTTCAAACCGTAGCTTATTTTTGAAAAATTCCTCCAAGTTGTTCAATTTTCCATGCTGGGAACAAAACCCATGTTTTGGATTCTTCATATTCATTTTCATTTGCACAAAAATTGAGGTGGAAGTTGTTTGTCTGGAACTTTTGCTAATTTTGGGTTGAATTGTTGTTCCTGAGTTGGAGGTCCGCACGTGTGACCTGGGCACATTCTGACGCACATGTCAACATATCGACACTAATATGGAGAAAACCTATGTTCTCAATTTTCTCCCGAAGATACACCAATAGGATGATCTACAATGTCGGGTATGGGAACATGTTGGTACGAGAATGCCGAATCATGATGGTACAAGAAATGAACTCAATTTTCTTTCATACTAACAAATGTGGCCTATGCACGAAATAAAATCTTGGCGAGGACTACTGCAAATGTAAGAACACTTGGATAAGATGCTTGATCGACAGAAACCATCGTCAACAAAACCATGATATAATAGTCTTTAATCACTAAAAACATAGAAAAATGACGTATTAACCACACGAGAAGTATAATTGTGAATGATGATGGTTAATGAGGGTTTATGGCATAGATGGACACAAACTATTAACGAAATATTGACTTTATTTGGTTGAGAATTATGACAAAAACAGAGCCCAACACTGCTCATCCCAATAATCATCGACATAAGCAATTTTAGGTTGTCCCTGATCTGTACTAATATTGAGCTTCTGCAATTTCACAAGTTAATGATAAGATTTCTTGAAGGTGCATTCTCTTTTTTCTCTAGAATTTTTCTTTTTTTCACAAGTTAATGGTAGGATTTCTTGAAGGTGCATTCTCTTTTTTATCTAGAATTTTTCTTACTACTATTTAACCTCATCTCAAAACAATACTAAATTAGACATATCATTTCTTATATTTAAAATTAGAAAAAATGAAAATTGCAAAATACTTAATATTAATATTAAGAGAAAAATAAATAAAGTAATGTAATGCTACACAATTGTAGTAACATTATACCATTTTTCTTATGCTTCTCTCATTCTTACTTATGTTTGGAACCCAACCAATAATTACATTAACCATCCTCCATACCATTTTTCCTATACTTCTCTCATTCTTACTTATATTTGGAACCCAATCAACAATTATATTAAGCTCCATGTGTAACTGGCACTTATCTTCCACAACACTCAACATGCAAAGGAAATTGGCCACATATGGTTGGCATTGTCTTGACACATCTACATGGTTGGAACCACTTGGATACATCTTCAAGTATTTTGTTAATGGTGCTCCTTTAAATACATGATGTATTCCTTATGCGATCCTAGAGACTAATAGCATACAAAAGCTCCCCAGAAAGGCATAAAAACTGAAGATGCGATATGTACCTTGAAGATATCAATGGGATATTCCTTGTCTTGATCACGTTTTCCACCACTTTGGCATCAAATTACTCTGAGTAGGGGTCACAATCACTCCCATTCCTCCTTTTCACTATCAATGTACCAAATTACTCATTCATCTCCTTTTAAATCAAGAGGAACAGGTGGTTTCACAAATCATCGTTGTCCAATTAACCTTGTAGACGTCGCATGAGACTTGGGATTTCTGGTGCAAGTTAAGTTCAGGTGCTACACTCTAATTGTGGCAATAGACAATTTCAAAAAGGATATGTGCTGCAACTATAACTACCTATGTTTCTCCTACCAGGGAATCCTTATCTCGATTGCATATTCTTTCCATCCAACAAATATGGAGCAAAGTCAACAGAAATCAACGGTTGACTTTGCTTCATGCCCATTGGACGGACAAAATCTGAAATTGAGTTAAGTTCGAGTTCCTATTGGTAGATCTGAAACTGTTCGAAGGAAATATGTAATAGAATTGACTGAAATAACCGATGCCTAGTTTTTAGGCATTTGATGGACATATGGACTATTTTTAGCTGTTTTATTTTTTGTCTCATACAATTGTGCTCAAAGTGTTGTAGCATTTTTTTATGCAACAAAGTGCCACTGTAATTTTTTTTAATGGAAACAAAGTTGTGTTTTGTGTAATTTATTTTATTGGATTAGTCTACAACATACTGTCTTTGATGTATCTTAGCAGATCAATTATATAAGTTGTATTTTTTTTTATTAAAAAAGAGCATTAGAAACATAGTTTTTTTTATCACTACAGAGCAAGTTTTTCTTTTGGGGAATTTTTTAAATAGACGTGATCTGAGTCTACTAGGCGTGATTTTTAACTGTCATATAAATAATTTTTTTCTTAGATCTTTTATTTCGTATCAGAGAAGGTTTTATTTTAATTGGAGAAGAAGAAATGGCCCAAAATTTAAATGCAGTACAATACCAGATTCCTCTTTTTGGTGGGGAAAACTATGAGTACTGGTGTGTGAAGATGAAAACTTTGCTTATTTCAAAAGATTTATGGATGCTTGTTTGTGTAGGATACATAGAGCCTAATAATTAGGTTTCCTAGAATGCACTCTTAGTTGATCAAAAGACAGAGTTGAAGGAGAACATAAAAAAGGATGCCAAATCTATGTTCATCCTTCAAACTAGAGTTGACTCATAGTATTTCCAAAGATTGCAGAATGTAGTAAGTCCCATGATGCTTGGGAAACCTTGGAGAAGGCATACAAGGGATTTGTAAAGGTAAAAGTTGTCAAACTCCAAATTATGAGAAGAGATTTTGAATTTCTTACTATGAAAGTAAATGAAAGTGTTGAATCTTTTATTACTAGAGATCAACATATTGTGAATGCTATTCATGCTCATGGTGAATTTCTTGAAGATATGAAGATTGTTGAAATGTTTTCAAGAAGTCTTCCTAAAAAATTTGATCTCGTCAGTATTTCTATAGAGGAGTCAAGGGATTTATCACAACTAACCCTTTCTGATCTATTTGGAAGCCTTCAAGTACATGAAGACATGTTAAAAAAGAATGAGGAACCTTTAGATCAAGCTTTCCAAAGCAAGTTGAAGGTTGACGACAAGAATAAACAATCTTCCACTGCCATGAATGATGCTTCTACTTTTTCTTCATCATCATATAGAGGAGGTAGAGACCGTGGAAGATGAGGCCGTGGTAGAAGAAGAAGAAATGACCCTGGGAGAGGTAACTTTCGTTGCAGTTATTGTAATAAAGATGGTCATCTTGAAAATTATTGTTTTAAGAAGAAAAGAGACAACTCTCAAATATTACAATGCCATTAATTCTTAATTAAATAATTAATGTAATAATTATTACTGTTAATGTAAATTCATGTCTTTTAAGACAAAAATACGTGACTCTACTCATGTACGTGTATTTATACACGTTGTTGTACATTTGAATAAGCATCAAATAATAAATTTACACACACACACACACACACACACATATATCTGGTTTACAGCTTCTAGTTGGTATCAGAGCATTCATTTTCCTCGCATCCTCCAAACCCACGACCTCCATTCACCCCTCTCCCACTCCCACACACTCCCACACACTTCCTCTCCCACGCATCCACCATTCCTCGCATCCTCCACTCCCACAAACTCATTCTCTGTCCTCGTCCAAACCCTGATTCTCCACTACCATATTAAATATTAATATTAAAATATTAAATATATATTAAAATATAACCTCAACATGAGCAACATGAGGAGAAAGTCGGGAGAAGCTGAGAAAAACACAGAGGACAACACTTCCCCCACGATGGATCTAAGTGAAAACTCCAAAGAGTTTTTCGTAGGCCTTATAAATCAAGTAAGTACTTCATTGGATGCAAAAATTGGAAAACTAAATGAAGAACTAGCGGAATGCAACAAAAACTACCATGACATGAGATTAGAGCTTGAAATTGCAAATGAGAGTAGAATTCCAGTTAACTCAACTTCACAGTGGGGGCCTCACCAATCACATTACTCGCCTAACATAGGGACGTCTAATAATGCATGCCCAAGACAAAGATTATTGTTCCATAATTTGATGGATCAGATGAAAGAGAAGCAACAAGATGCATAAATAAAATCGAACAATACTTCATGTATTACAAGATTTCTGATGATGAAGAAAAAATTAATGTTGCATATATACATCAGGATAAGGGTGAAAGTAGTAGAAGCCATACCGATGAAAATTGCCACCAGAAAAGCACATTGAATCCCCATAATAGAGGCGAGCATCTTATAATCCGCCCATCCAATGGGACATCTCTCACGTTTAAAGATTGTTCCCACTCCTGGGACACTTTCTATTGTGATTGTCATCAAATGATGGGAACAGACAAAAAACAAGCCAATATCAAGTTTGAAGAAGATAACAATATTAAACTCATTACACAAAACTCCATGGGAACATTGTTGAATGAATATGACGACAATGAAAGAGAGGGTAAGAGCCCTACCATTCAATGGTTAAAGAAACATGATTGGAATTTTGAAGAAGATAACCATTTGGTGTCTATTGTGAGTGTTAATACAATGTTTTTATTTCTCCAGTACCAACCTCAAGAAGTAGAGAGTTTATCAAATAATATTGATATACATGAATTAAATGATTTATGGTGTGGGGAGAATGTTGATCGTTTCAGATTCAATACTCAAATCGAAGACTATCTCACAACATTTACATTTCCAGACAATATTTTTATTGTTCGATGTATACAAGATTATCACCAACACAACGAAGGAGTCAATTATTCCAATCAAATTATATGGAATCCAATTTCACATGGCGTCAGATCAATCAACATTTAGAGGATTGTATGTATAATGTCAATTTAAAATATGAAACGATCGATATTGGCGTGAGCAACTTTGGAGGGGAAAGAGTAATTAGTAGTCCTGCAGAGAAAAAAGAGGTACCCCATAGTCTTCGTGTAACAATCATCGAGCTACTAGTAGTTATGTTTTGCAAAGAAAGTGGAAAAGATGATGGAGTGATGTGCCCAATGTGTCAAGAAAAGTTTTCCACTTAACAACATGCAAAAAAGTTTCCATGCAAACACCTCTATCATTCAAAGTGCACTCTCAAATGGTTTCATCATAGAAATTCATGTCCAATGTGTAGATATGAGCAAAAGGACTTTGTTAGCCCCGTTGGAATCCTCACAGTCCATTCCAGTGAAAAGACATGACATGTTATAGTCACCGATGCAATTGCTACTCCAATTGTTTAGACATCTACATACACTTTCAAAAATACTACAGAATGGATTGCATTCCAGGAGGGTAGACACATAAGTTATGAATATGGATGTTATGGAAACCCTACCACATAGGTTGTTGAGAAAAAAAAATCAGTATGTGTTTTTGAACAATGTCTTGGGAGGTGTATTATGTCCAAATGCTACTTACCTGAATCTTTGGGTATAAAAGACCATGTTCCTATTGGGTATGTATTATATTCTTTGCATGTGTGTGTGTGGGTGCATTAGATTCAACCACTGCGTCTGCGTCTGACAACTGTGGGCGGTTTTTGCTATTTTTAGCGGTTTACTAAATTAATCTCGGATTAAGGGATTAGGGTTTTGGTATCTTCGAAATACCTAAAAACATTGTATATATTGTATGGTGAATGGTGAAATTCGATATAATGAAGATAATAAAGGTTTTCTCGGTTGAGGGTTTCCAGTATAAATCTCTGTGTACTATGTGAATGAGCCATTGATTAAATTCTATTTTTCTTAAGAATCTATATGCATTGCTTTACTTCACAGGTTTAAAACTTACATGTGGTATCAGAGCTCATTTTTGGCTTCAGAGGGATGCCTTTGTTGTTGAGGGTTTGGCTCGGTTTTGATAGATCAAGTTTATCTTGGGTTTGTGATAAACTTGGGTTTAGTGGGAGCTTTTGCAGTGGTGATTTGAGTGTAGAAAGAGGAATGGCGAGTTCTTCTAGAATCGAGATAGAGAAGTTCAACGGTAAAAACTTTGAGCTATGGAAGATGAAGATGGAGGACCTTCTTGTAGACAAAGAACAATGGATCAATGTGGATTCTGGTACACAGCCTACTGGTACGCAACCTACTGGCACACAGACGACTAGTACACAACCTACTAGTGCACAAACTACTAGTAAACCATCTACTGGTATGTTGAAAAAATATTGGGAGAAATTGGACAGAAGAGCAAGGAGTACTATTCGACTCTGCCTGGCAGATTCAGTGTTGTTGAATGTCTTAGGAGAATCTACAACCAAGGAACTATGGGATAAGTTGGGGAATTTGTATCAATCAAAGTCCCTGGTAAACCAGTTGTTTCTTCGAAAGAAGTTGTATCATATTAGGATGGAAGATGGAGATTCTGTGACAGAACATCTAAATGCCTTTAATACTCTGGTAAGTCAACTTGGATATGTTAATGTTACAATTGTAGAAAAAGATAAGTGTATTAATTTGTTATGTTCTTTTCCAGACTCTTGGGATAATCTGGTTGTAGCAATAGGTAGTACCATTCTGTTGGATTACTAAGAGGGGGGGTGAATAAGTAATAGAGCAATTTAATCCTTTTTAACCATATAATCCAAGTGTTATATCAATGAAGCATTATCATCCAATAACTGTAGAGTAAATAAGAAATGAACAAATGAACAATCATACACATACATAGTACACCAGTGTTTTACGTGGAAACCCAAATCGAGAGAAAACCACGGAATGCTTTTTCTTATATGTCTTGAAGAATTACATTCATTGGAAGCACCAACTTCTTTTGTTTTCCAGCTGCAACTGGAAGGAGGCTCCAACCCCCTAGTTTCTCAGGCTACAACCTGAAGGAAGCTCCAACTTCCTAATTCTCTGGCTACAACTAGAAGGAGGCTACAACCCCCTATGTTCTCCAGCTACAACCAGAAGGCGGCTATAACCACTTGTCCTTGCCCCGTCCAACCGTTGTAACACACCCACTACGAGAACTAATATTTTTCGGCTTTTTCCTTCTTTTCACCGAGGAACAAAATCCTCGAATTCCTATGGGGCCTGATGCAGACCCTACCATCCCTTATCCTTACCCATGTGATCGTTGGCTATGACCACAGGCCTTATCGGAGAGGTGTTCCCGGCTTTCGCGATTCGGGAAATCACGATGCATGTGTTTCCCTGCTCTCTTGTCTCTCGAAGTGCCGAAATCCGAAAGGAACCAACAGTTTGTCACATCTAACAATGCCTCAGATTAAAACCTGACATTCCACCTTTCGGAGTTTCGCGTACCGGGTTTTCGCGATAGAAGAGGACAAGGGGTTCATACCCTTCGGTTTTCCGAGTACCGAAACACCGAAATCCAAATCTACATGCGCTAAGCCATATTGGGATTTCTTAAGTCGGGAATTCGAGATTGGCGTGTACCAGGGACTTGCCTCTAGATATCCCGGGTGCCGAAATACCGAGACATCAAGACTATTATTATTTTGGGGTTTCGCAAGTCTGGGTATCACAAATTGGGACTTCGCGACTGGCGAGTACAAGGGAACTAACCCTTGGGTTTCCCGGGTGCTGAAACATTGAAAGACCAAAACTTATCCACGCTATACTTATTTTTGGGTTTCGCAAGTCGGGATTTCGCATCTGGAGAATACAAGGAAACTAACCCTTAGGTTTCCTGGTTGCCGAAATACCGAAACACCAGTACTTATCCACGCTAGACCTTTTCGGGGTTTCATACTTCGGGATTTCGTGACTGGTGAGTACAAGGGAACTAACCCTTGGGTTTCCCGTGTGCCGAAACACCGAAACCTCCAAACTCTAGACATGCTATGCCATTTCGGGGTTTCGCAAGTCGGGATTTCGGGACTGGCGAGTACAAGAGACTTGCCCTTAGATATCCCAGGTGCCGAAACACTGAAACACCGTACCTCATCCACGTTAGACCTTTTCGGGGTTCCATACTTCAGGATTTTGCGATATGCGCAGACAGTAGGTCTCACATATAGGATATTCGGAAGTCGAAACTCCGAAGCTCATATATCCACTAAACTTACTTCGGGGTTTTGCAAGTCAGGATTTCGCGATGTGCGATGACAATACGTCTTGCTTCTGAGTTTCCCGGGAGTTGAAACTTCGAAGCTCGTACATATATACGCTAAGCTCCTTTTGGGGTTTCGCAAGTCGGGATTTTGCGATGTGCGATGACAAGAGGTCTCGCATCTGAGTTTCCCGGGAGCCAAAACTCTGAAGCTCATATATATATGCTAAGCTCGTTTCGAGGTTTCACAAGTCAGGATTTCGCGATGTGCCATGAAAAGAGGTCTCGCATCTGAGTTTCCCGGGAGTTGAAACTCCGAAGCTCATATATATACGCTAAGCTCGTTTTGGGGTTTCGCAAGTCGGGATTTTAGGATTGGCGATTACAAGAGATCTTACCCTTAGGTATCCCAGGTGTCGAAACACCGAAAGACCAAAACTCTAAGGGAACCATTCTTTCTGGTGCAAGGTCTCCAGGCTTAGGCCATAAAATCCTTCAACAGATTCTTTGGTAATTATCACCAAGCTTGGGGACATGACTGAAAGGCCTTCTTAACGTATCGAGTTATGAACTCTGTGACAGGGGCGAGGTAAGCTTGGATATTTACTTAAACATTAGTCCTTTCAAGGAATTCACTTCGGCTCTGGAATTAGTGAGGGAACTTTCCTAGAAGGAGGTGCCTTCAGGGAAATCCAACCAAGACATCGCGTGAGTCAAGTAAATGGGACAGATCTCCCGAGAATGGACTCGGAATCTGAACTTGTTCAATGTATATATACATACATATATATAAATGAACCGAATATGGCCATATAAGTATAAGCATGCTATTGGACAACTGAGAGGGGAGGGGGGTGAATCAGTTGTTACTGAGCTTAAACAATTATGCTTCTTTTTAAAACTCTTTGCAGAAACACTGAATGATGATCACAATAATGCAGAGAAATAAACACAGGCACATTCAACATCAGTCACATATATGAGAAACACAGAGACAGATATCTTCCGAGGAAACCCATGCAGGGTAAAAACCTCTTTTCTTTTATATGATAAGTAATGGTTACATTCTTTACAGTATCATACATATGAGCATCAACTCATAATGAGGCTACAACCTC
>JASDQU010242969.1:20779-35107 GCA_032191745.1 Picea mariana
AATCCACCTGGATCCCAAACTTTCTCTTGGATTTGTCTCTCAGCTCCTCTGTTCCGTTGCTTCTGTTACTGCATCTTCCCTGTTTCTCATGCAGGTTTCTTCTCATCCAGCTTACTCTTGTTGATCGATTCTTCTGCCGACTTTGACATCAGCTTCCTTATCTCTTCGATCACCTCATCCAGCTGCTCTATCGGTTGGTCCTTCTATTGCAATCTATCTCGTTGCACTTTCTTCTTGTCGATGGGTGAATCACACTGATTTCCCAAGACATATTCTTCCTCTATGGCCTTAGCTTTCCACTCTGTTGCATCCTCCACTTCTACAGTCCCCATACTGAGTTGTCGTTCAACTACTTCCCCTGAAAGATTGATCCCTGTCAGTTCTTCGGCTAGCACTGTTCCAGCTTTTCTCAGCTCCTCATGCTAGTGTAGTCCCTCATCTGTTTCCAACTTAGCCTGTTGGATTTGCATGCCTTGCACTAGCACTCTCCTCTCAAGAGCATCTAATTCTTCACACAGTACAACAAAGTCTATGTTGTCTTCTCTTTCTTCTACTGCAGATTCCAACGATGTAGTCATCTCCTGTCCAGCTTCCTGGCTGAAAACATTGAACGATTTTGTTGAATGCTCTCCTCCTTCCATCGGGACAGACATCAGTATATGTTCCTTCTCCTCCTTGAAAGTCTCTGCTTGTTGTCTCCCTATCGCATCTATAACATCTATGCTAGCCTCTCCTCGACCGCTTGGTAGGAATATCTCGACTCCTCCAATGATCAGAACGATCCTATGATCCTTCTCTTCTACTGTGATGAAAGTTTCTAACTTGTCATCATCTTCATTCACGCGGCTTGCAGTTCCACATGAATCTCCATCTGAGTGAGGTCCTTCTTCTACCTCCTCATCTGTTAATGGACTCTCGGTTGAGCTCATCTCTTCTCCCTTTCCCACCTGGAAATATGGGATGTCTCGTCTTCCCACCTGGGATTTTACGAGATCCACTTATCCGTTCTCATTTCCCACCTAGCAATCTATGAGACTCTTGCAAGATCAATTTCCCTTATGACTAAGGTTTTTAGCATGCCTCAACCACCTCTTTAACACTTGTTGCTGCCTTCTGGCACCCAACTTTTGAGTAGGCCATCTGGCTGTCCTGTTCAAAGGCCATTCGTACCTCCATTGTACCTTTGACTCCTACTGCATCTTGAATTCTAGCTCCTCCATCTTCCCTCAAATTTCACTGAGTTCATTTTCCATCTATGCCTTACTCTTCTCCAAGTGGAATCTCCCTCGTTTGCATTCATGACCTTCGATGACCATATTTATCTGCCTTCAACTCACCTGGTTGCTTACCATCTGTCGCACACCTTGCAACAGATCCAACAGAGTATCGCACCCTGTCTCCCTAGCTTATAGAAATCGATTATGCACCATCTCCTTTGTCTCTTTCTCTCTGCTGAGAGAAATCAAGATCCGATCTCCTTCTACCCACACTTTGCAGAAGAAATCTAGATCTGATACGACTCCTGGTGAAAATTGCCTTCCCTCCTTCAGGGTTGGCATGACCTCCCGGTCTAGGAACGTTCAAGTCATCAAACCAAATGATTCATCGTGATTCTGATGGAACCAGTTTCGACTTGATATAGGCCCTCTTTCACTACCTCGATACCCACTATGTGGCATCTGTGGACCCTCTCCTTTGGTGCTTTTATCTCCTATGCCAATGACCTTAGCTCTCGATGCTAATATCCTCCCTTGATGTGACCATGAACTGTGACCTTGGGCTAGCTCCCTTCGTGATCACGCACTTCAGGACTTTTTCGAGTTGCCTTCTCCTTTTCTCGATTTCCTAATCGACGAATGTTTTAGGACCAGATCTACGGTCCTCGTTCTTCTCGCTATCAACGACTATGATCAACCTCACGAGATAGGACTTCGCGAGTCCTTTATCCCCTCGACTATGCCTTCTTCGATCATGAATCAACAATGCACTGATCCCTTTCCACATGACTTTCCAAATCCAATAGTTTGGATTTTGAAATCACTTTTCGCGACTTCGCTAAGATCCTTTGCTTGCTCCCGGCAAACCTTACGAAGTTCCTACTCCTGAACCTCTCGATCTTTTTCCACCTGTCTCATCCTCGACAGTGAGTGACCTCTCAAGTCCTCGATTCCCTTGCACACTTAGCGCAATTTCACCTTTCGAGACTTTGGTTGTTCTCGAAGGCTTTCTACACTCCTTGCATAAATATGTGCAACTCTCTTGTGACCTTGCTCGACTTGAAAACCTTCACGGTTCCAAGTTCCTCTGCGAGACTCCCATGTCCTCCTGGAAACTCATCGCCCTTCCTCTTGAGCTTATAAGGTGAATTCACAACACCTTAGGCGCAGTCCTTGCGCTTGGCTTAGTTCTTTGACGACTTCTCTCTCGGCCTTATGGAAAGGTTCAAGGCATCTCCTTTCCTTTGTCAATGCACTTCTTGCAAAGACTTCCTTCACCAGAATGTTCAACAATTCTGGGACTCTACACCTTCAACCATGTAGTTCCTAGGTATGCTCACACAAGCTCGATGCCCTCCTTAGAGTGTTAAGTAACTCTGAACTATGCCTCTTTCCACACAGGCTTTATTTTCAAGGGACTTAACCGCCTTGAAATTTCTCCCTGAGTCTGTGAATAAATTTGGTGTGCCCTCCTGGCAGCTTCTCTTCTGACTCCACTGAGTACATACACACACTCCTTGCGTCAGCTTTCAGAGATTCCAATCTCTATCACACACTCCTTGCATCAGCTTTCAAAGATTCCAATCTCTATCACACACTCCTTTCACTTAGCCTAAAGAACCAGACTTAATTCAACACACTCTCGGATAGAAAATTGTATCTCTATCCCTGAATACGATTTCTAACATTCATCTACAAGTCAAATGCATGTAAAAGGCATTCATCACACAACACTCATTGAACAGAAAGATAAAACAGGAAAAACTATCATTTTCTATTATTGATGGAATGCCAAATTACAATGGTGGAGTCTGAGATGCCACTAAGACTCGGTTCTCATCAACCTCCAACCTACCCAACCAGTCCAACCTTCTAATTGGGAAAAAACACAAAGATTTATACAAGAGGGGCTCAAATGATCTTCCCTCGCAAGCTAACTAATGGCATCAAATCACCACCCCTAATGCTTATCGAAAGGCCAAATTACAATGATGGAAATTATGCTCTGAATCGGACGCATATTTATTTCTCCGTCAGTCTATTAATGTCGACCTTATCTCCAACTTTTGTGAGAGCATGATCTAAATCTTCCATCTTGTCATCAATTAATGCCTAGATCACGCCTTGGATCCTTGATGCAAAAATGAGAGAGCAACACCTCTCCTTCCTTGAATGTGCACCACACATGTTGATTAGCTAGGGCATACTGATATGGAACGATGTTCCTACATCATACTCCATAGCAGAAAAAATCATGAGCTCTCCAATGTGGCTGAAATCCACCTGGATCCCAAACTTTCTCTTGGAGATGTCTCTCGGCTCCTCTGTTTTGTTGCTTCTGTTCCTGCATCTTCCCTTTTGGCGATGTTGCTCGTGCAGGTTTCTTCTCATCTAGCTTCCTCTTGCTGACCGATTCTTCTGTCGACTTTGACATCATCTTCCTTATCTCTTCGATCACCTCATCCAGATGCTCTATCAGCTGGTCTTTCTGTTGTAGTCTATCTCGTTGCACTCGCTTCTTGTTGATGGGTGAATCACACTGATTTCCAAAGACATCTTCTTCCTCTATGGCCTTAGCTTTCCACTCTGCTGCATCCTCCACTTCTACAGTCCCCATACTGAACTGTCGTTCAACTGCTTCCTCTGACAGATTGATCCCTGTCAGTGCTTCGGTTGGCTTTGTTCCATATTTTCATAGCTCCTTATGCTAGTGTAGTCCTTCATCTATTTCCAAATTAGCCTGTTGGATGTGCATGCCTTGCACTACCACTCTCCTCTCAATAGCATCTAATTCTTCACATAGTCCAACAAAGTCTACGTTGTCTGCTCTTTCTTCTGCTGCATATTCCAGCGTTGTAGTCATCTCTTGTCCAGCTTCCTAGCTGAAAACATTGAGCGATTATGTTGAATGCTCTTCTCCTTCCATCGTGACAGACATCAGTATCTGTTCCTTCTCCGCCTTGACAATCTCTGCTTTCTTTCTCGCTGTCGCATCTGCAACATCTGTGCTAGCCTCTCCTCGATCGCTTGATAGGAATATCTCAACTCCTCCAATGATCAGAACGATCCTCTGATCCTTCTCCTCTACTGTGATGAAAGTTTCTAACTTGTCATCATCTTCATTCACGCGACTTGCAGTTCCACATGAATCTCCATCTAAGTGAGGTCCTTCTTCTACCTCCTCATCTGTTAATGGACTCTTGGCTGAGCTCATCTCTTCTCCCTTGCCCACCTAGAAATATGGGATGTCTCCTCTGCCCACCTGACATTTTACAAGATCCACTGAATCGTTCTCATTTCCCACCTAGCAATCTACGAGACTCTTGCCAGATCTGTTTCCCTTATGACTGAGGTTTTCAACATGCCTTAGCCACCTCTTTAACACGTGTTGATTTCTTATGGCCAACAACTTCTGAGCAGGCCATATGGCTTTCCTCTTCAAAGGTCATTCGTACCTCTAGTGTACCTTTGACTCCTACTGCATCTTGAATTCTAGCTCCTCCATCTTCGCTTGAATGTCACTGAGCTCCTTGTCCATCTCTGCCTTACTCTTCTGCAAGTAGACTCTCCCTCATTTGCATTCATGACCTTCATCAACCATCTTGCTCTACCTTCAACTCATCTCGTTTCTTACCATCTTCCGTACACCTTGCAACAACTCCAACAGAGTATCGCACCCTGTCTCCCTGGCTTACAGAAATCAATTATGCATCGGCTCCTTTATCTCTTTTTCTTTGCTGAGATAAATCAAGCTTTGATCTCCTTTTGTAGACACTCTATAGACAAATATAGCTCTGATACCACTCCTGGTGACAACCCCCTTCGCTCCTCCGGAGCCGGCACGACCGACCGGTATAGGATCATTCAAGTTGTCGAACCGAATGGTTCGTTGGGCTCCCGATGGAACCAATTTTGACTTGACACAAGCCCTCTTTCACTTCCTCGGTACCCACTATGTGGCACCTGTGGACCCTCCCCTTTGGAAATTTTATCTCCTACGCCAACGACATTATCTCTCGATGCTAAGCTCCTCCCTTGATGTGACCACAGATTGCGACTGTGGGCCAACTCCCTTCGTGACCCCGCACTTCGGGACTTTCATGAGCTGCCTTCTCCTTTTCTCGATTTCTGAATAGGTGAATGTTTTGGGACCAGATCTATGGTCCTCGTTCTTCTCATGATCAACAGATATGATCGACCTCGCGAGCTCAGAATTCGTGAATCCTTTCTCCCCTCGACTCTTCCTTCTCTGATTGCGAATAAGCGATGCGTTGATCCCTTTCCACGTGCCTTTCCAGATCCAATGGTATGGATTTTGAAATCGCTCTTCGCGACTTCGCGAAGATCCTTTGCTTGCTCTCGGCAAACCTTATGAAATTCCTACTCTCGAATCTCTCGATCTTCTTCCACTTGACTCCTCCTCGACAGTGAGTGACCTCTCCGTCTTCGGGACTTTGGCAAGTCCTGGATTCCCTTGCACACTCAGCTCAATTTCACCTTTCGAGACTTAGGTTGTTCTCGAAGGCTTTCTACACTCCTTGCAGAAATCTGTGCAACTCTCCCGCGACCTTGCTCGGCTTGAAAACATTCATGGTTCCAAGTTCCTCTGCGAGCTTCTTGTGCCCTCCTGGAAACTCATCGCCCTTCCTCCTGAGATTATAAGGTGAATTCACAACACCTTAGGTGCACTCTTTGCTCTTGACTCAGTTCTTCGATGGCTTCTCTCTCAGCCTTATGGAAAGGTTCAAGGCGTCTCCTTTCCTTTGCCGATGCACTTCTTGCAAAGACTTCATTCACCAGAATGTTCATCAATTTTGGGAGTCCTCTATACCTTCAGCCGTGTATTTCATGGGTATGCTCATGCAAGCTCGATGCTCTCTTGGCAGAGTATTCCAAAGTGTTCAGTAACTCTGAATTGTGTCTCTCTCCACACAGACTTTGTTTTCAAGGGAATTAACCACCTTGAAATTTCTCCCTGAGTTTGTGAATAAATCTGGTATGCCCTACTGACAGCTTCTCTTCTGACTCCACTAAGTTCAGACACGCACTCCTTGCATCGGCTTTCAGAGCTTCCAATATCTGTCGCACACTCCTTAGACTTAGCCTGGAGAACCAGAATTAATTCAACACACTCTCGGATAGAAAATTGTATCTCTATCCCTGCAGATGATTTCTAGCATTCATCTACAACTCAAATGCATGTAAAAGACATTAATCACACAACACTCATTTAACAGAAAGATAAATCGGGGAAAACTATCATTTTCTATTAATGATGGAATGCCAAATTACAATGGTGGAGTCCAAGCTGCAACTGAGACTCGACTCTCATCAACCTCCAACCTACCCAACCAATCCAACCTTCTAATTGGGAAAAAATACAAAGATGTATACAAGAGGGGCTCAAATGAGCTTCCCTCACAAGCTAACTAATGGCGTCAAATCACCACCCCTAATGCTTATCGAAAGGCCAAATTACAATGATGGCAATTCTACTCTGAATCAGACACGAATCTATTTCACCGTCAGTCTATTAATGGTGACCTTATCTCCATATTGTGTGAGAGAATGATCTGGCTCTTCCAGCTTGTCTTCGATTAATACCTGGATCACGCCTTGGATACTCGAGGCAAAAAAGAGAGGGTGGCACCTCTCCTTCCTTGAATGTGCACCATGCATGTTGATTAGTTGGCATGTGTTGAGATGGATCGATGCTCCCGCATCAAAAAACATGATAGAGCTTAGAGTTATTGGGAAACTCTAACTGGTAGGCCACTGGCACCACTCTCTTTAGAATACGATAAGGATCATAAAATTTGGGGGCGAGTTTTTGACAGTGTTGGGATTTGAGTGAAATCTTTTTATAATGTTGCAGACGAAGAAACGCCTGGTCCCCTTCAACAAATTCACGTTCAAAATGACCCTGGCATGCTTGTTGTTTCATGTGATTCTGAGCCATGACCAAATTTTATTTGAGAGTACGGAGAATGGCCATGCATATTGTAAGAGTTTGATCCACTCATTGAACCTTGGAGACATCGAGCATGTATGATAGAACTGAGGGTGGATTTTATCCATAGACTACTTCAAACAGAGTAATGTGATTGGTTGTATGGTAAGAGATGTTGTACCACCATTCAACAAGAGGTAATCACTGAACCCACTAATTTTGTCTGTTGGAAGAAAAACACCTCAAATAGGTTTCCAAACACTTGTTTACTGCTTCATTTTGTCCATCAGTCTGAAGATGATATGTTGAGCTGAGATGCAATTGGGTTCCCTAGATTCTGAACAATTCTTGCTAGAAATTGGTGGTAAAAGTTGGAGCACGATAAAAAACAATGGAATGAGGCATGCCATGGAGTTTGAAGATATTATCTATAAAAAAATGAGCCACAGTGGATGTTGTGAAAGGGTGTTGAAGAGCACATAAATGAGCATATTTGGAAAGACGATCCACCACAACCATGATGACTGACTTCTTGCTTGATTTAGGTAAGCCAACAATCAAGTCCATAGAAATATCTGTCCAAATAGTAGGTGGAATCATAAGTGGTTGGAGTGTGCCGAAAGCTTTGACTGTATCACCTTTATTGCATTGACATGTATCAGATTCAACCACAAAGGTGTGGATGTCTTGTTTCATACCATCCCATAAAAAATAAATGTTTGACCCGTTTATAGGTTTTGGTAAAACCAGAATTCCCAGCTATAGGTTAAGCATGAAACTCAGAGAGAATGATGGATTTAAGGTTCGACTATTTGCTTAAATAAATGTGACCATTATAATAAACTCACCATGGTGCCATGAGTACCCTGGAGAAGCTTGAGGATCCTGTTGCGGTGTTTGGATCATTCTAGAAAGTTTGGAGTCTTGCAACCATTCCTGGCGAACCTCCTGAACCCAATTTGCGAGAATGAGAGGGAAAAAAGGGACCTGACTTCTTCATATTTACTTGAAATGGCATCAGCCACCACATTTTATTTTCCTTTTTTGTAAAGGATCTCATAGTCATATCCAAATAGCTTGGTTACCCATTTTTGTTGCTCCAAGGAAAAAATTTGTTGTTCCAGAAAATACTTGAGGCTTTGATTATCAATTTTAATTTTGAAGTGTTTCCCCAAGAGATAAGGACACCGAAGATCCACAACATGAAAAATAGCCAACATTTCCTTTTCATAGGTGGATTGGAACAAATGGTGCTCGAACACTTGTTTTCTAGTGAAACCCAATGGTCGACCATATTAAATGAGGACAACCCCAATGCCTTTTCCTGAGGCATCACATTCCAGTACAAAGGTCTTGTTGAAGTAAGGGAGAGTCAGAATAGGAGTAGTCCACATAGTTGCTTTCAAATCTTGGAAGGAATGGTTGGTTGTAGGAGTCCAAGTGAAATAATTCTTTTTAAGGAGCGTTGTGAGGGGAGCTGCAATTTTTCCATAATGATGAACAAACTTGCGATAATATCTCGTCAAACCCGGGAAGCCACACAAACTTTTAAGAGTTTTTGGGTGCAACCAATCCTGCATAGCTTCAATTTTGTTTGGATCCACCCTGACACCATCCTTGCATACAATATGTCCCAGGTACTCAACTTCAGAGGATCCAAAAGCACATTTAGACTGCTTAAGAAAAATTTTGTGTTGAGAAAGTAGCTACATAACTTGATCCGCATGGGTAAGATGCGCTTGCTAAGTTTTACTATAGAAGAGAATATCATCAAAGAAAACCAAGACAAAATGATGGAGGAAAGGACATAAGACATGATTCATGAGACTTTGAAAAGTGGAGGGATCATTACAGAGGTCGAATGGCATAACCAAGAACTCATAGTGACCTTCATGAGTTATGAATGTAGTCTTGGTAATGTCTTCTTCTTTCATACGAATTTGGTGGTAGCCAGAACGAAGAACAAGTTTGGTAAAATATTGAGCACCACTCAATTCATACAAAAGGTCATCAATGACATGAATAGGAAATTTGTCTTTGATTGTGAGTTTGTTGAGGGCACAGAAATCGGGACACATGTTCCAATTGGTACCTTCTTTCTTGACTACCATGCCTACTAGAGAAGAATATGGGCTTGTAGTGGGGCGGATGACACTGGCTTCTACCAATCCTTGAAAAATATTCTCAATTTCACTCTTTTGTGTGAAGGGATGACAATAAGGGTGAACATGTGTGGGAAGACTACCCGGAACTAGAGGAATGGAATGATCATGGACACCATGAAAAGGGGGGAGTCCCTAGGGGGTTTGAAACATAGCTTGGTGTTGGGAGAGGATAGATTGGAGGTTGGGATGGACAGAGGGTGCTTCAACCACTTGAATGGATCGAAGTTGGGAAATAATGTCAGAATGACCTTTTCTGAGGAGCTTCCATTCAATGGGAACTGATGATCTCCGGTGAACTTGTGGTGATGCCTTGGAACTAGTATCGTTGGCCCTCCTGCTGGAATTGCATGGTTAATTTCTGGAAATCCATGGTGATAGGGCCAAGAGTGCGTAACCATTCAACACCAAGTACAATGTCACAACCACCCATGTCAATAGAAAACATAACATATTTTAGGTGGTACTGACCAATTTGTTGGCGTATTTTTTCACAACACCATCCAAATTTCATGGAACCCCCATTAACAATCATGATTTGGAAATTATTAACTCGATGAACATAGAAATTGACTTCTTGGGCAATGTGGTAATGAATAAAACTATGGGTGCTGCCATTGTCAACAATAATGATGACTTCATGGTGCTTAATGTAGCCAATTGACTCGAGGGTTTGGGTGGCAGAGAAACCAGTGAGTGCATTCAGGGAAATCAATGGTTCAACTTCCTAGAGATCAGAGGGCCAATTAAGATCAGCTCGTGGGGGTAGTTTATGTATAGGGGAAGCATATGCCTCTTCTTCATAAACATCCTCAAACATAGCCATACAAATCTTTTGTTCCTTACACTTTTGCACCAAAAGATACTTGTCATCACAATTATAATAAAGACCCTTAAGTTGGCATTCATCCATTTCGGCCTAATTTAATTTGTAGATCTTGAGGGGAGCGGAAGGAGGGGCAGGAAGGGTGGGTTTAGGGTGAGGAATATATGGTGTTTTTCTGGTTTGGGATGAGACTACTTGTTGTTCTTCCTTATCTAGTTTAGTAGCTTCCAACCAAGTCTGGAGACGAGCCATGAGGACATGGGCACATATTTCATCCTTGAAACCACTAATAAAACATTCCCTGAAAAATTCATCTGTCATTCCTTCCGTTCTAAAAGCCAATTCCTCAAAGGAAACTATAAACTCTTCCATTGGGCCAATTTCTTTCAACTTGGTCAAATGACCTAAATGATGGGTGTCAGTGTCAAAGCAATCATAAAGCCCTGCAACAAATGGTGTCCAAGCCACATACCATTGGCATGCCTTTTTACGCCATTGCCACCATTACAAACGTTCAAGATCCAAATGGAGAACACTATAATGAAGTTTGGCCAACTCATCAGTAATGTTGTGCAAAGAGAAATAGTGTTCCATTTGGGTGACTCATCCCGTGGTATCTGGGCCATCAAATTTGTTCACATCCACTATAGGAAGACGTAGGTCACACTGAAAGTGATTGGACTAAAAATTCTAGGAATTGGAGGAAATATCACCTTCGGGGTGCAAAGGTTGGTCAGATGAGGGAAGGCCTCCATGAATATTYGATTTGGTKAAGAGTTGAACAACAAAKGATTCAAGYTGGTGTTCCATGTGGGAAGAGAGGTCCTTTGTCATGTCTTGTTTCAGGTCTTCCATTTTGGCGTCTATGGTGGAATGCATGGAGGAATTGATGATGGAAATATTGGCATTGATTTTCCACAATTCCTTCTGGGTCGTGGAGAGATCAGATGACAAGGCATTGAAGCGTGATTCAAGGTCTTGGCTATGGGTGTGTGCCGTGGTGAAAGGGGGACCAAGAAGGGGGTGGGTGTGTTTACATAGAAAATGGGTTATGGGTGAAGGGTATCATGACAATCAGGGAGAAAAGGGGAATTCAATGGGATAGGTCCCAAATAAGAGTGTCGGGAAGGGGGATCGGGACCACGGGGGAAAAATGGCTGAAAAATGATAGGTGTCATGATGATGAGGACGAAAAGAGGAATCCAATGAGATAGGTCTCAAATAAGGGTTTGGGCAGGCCCCATACTTTTTTTTTACTCCTGTGGAGTTATACTTTGATCTGAATAATATTGCAGTGTCAAAATGCCCAAATTCTCAATAGGAAAAAATGTGTGGTAATTTCACAACCAGGATGCAGGAGGCAAGTTTGCACGACAATAGATCTTGTCTATTCCATTTCAGTTCTATTTTCGTCCCAAGGGTTAGGGTTTTCAGGGTTCATACAAACAAGGGTTTTTCCTGTGTTATATCTCTCTGATATATGTGCGAGGTTGAACAATAGTACTCCACCTAATATCTCAGGGCACCAACTAAGGAGGCTAAACCACACCCTTAGCCGTACTACCCGATTACCCAAGTACTAGAGAGTATCTTCCTGAGTGTTGTTCTCAATGTCACTATAGGAGTCAGGCAACCGATTGATTGATCTATGGTTGGTTTCAGGATACCTAGGGGGTCTCCCGATATACCAGAGGTACTTGGAATAACAAGTTCGTATACATGTGTTGTCTAATGCACTACCACTCGAAGGGGTACCAACATGGGTTACAAGGGTGTCCAACAATGTGAGCTTAAAAAACTCTTGTATTTCTTGCATGTATGCTTCCCCGACCACATATTTATGCATTGAACGACAAATCATTGTAGTTTTAAAATGTCGGAACATGTCTCTACCCTGAATAAAAATTAACCCACAATTCCTGCCAAGGAAAGTTCTCTGATACCACTTGTTATGCACTTGGTTATGTTATATTGAGCAGAAACATGACTATCACTAAAATTACCAATGGAATAACAAAATATAGAGAATAACACACCAAAATGATACATGTTAGTACTTAAATTGCAGTATCGCTATGGGAAATTAAAACTTCTGGTAGCGAAATGAGTAGATTTTTTTTCTTTCAAAGCCCCAGTTATTGGCACCTAAATTTGATCTCGTCAAAATCTTTGACCTTTTCGCTAACTTTGTGTCAACTTTGCCAAAGCCTCCAAATGTTTCGTCAAACTTTGTTGAAGTACAACAAAATATAGAGAATATCACACCAAAATGATACATGTTAGTACTTAAATTGCAGTATCGCTATGGGAAATTAAAACTTCTGGTAGCGAAATGAGTAGATTTTTTTTCTTTCAAAGCCCCAGTTATTGGCACCTAAATTTGATCTCGTCAAAATCTTTGACCTTTTCGCTAACTTTGTGTCAACTTTTCCGAAGCCTCCAAATGTTTCGTCAAATTTTGTCGAAGTCTCCCATAGCCTCAAATTATCAATTTGGTGAAGTCTCTTCTTTTGATTGTTTTTGAAAATGAAAAATTGCTCTTGTTAGTTTTATTCAAAATTAAAATAAATTAAATTATTATTATAAAATCATTTAAAAGTTAAAATTGATTTTATTTTAATAATTTATTATAAAATTATAATAATTTAATTGATAATAATTTAATTTATTATCAATTTGGTGAAGTCTGATTGTTTTTGAAAATGAAAAATTGCTCTTGTTAGTTTTATTCAAAATTAAAATAAATTCCCCGGATGGGGTGACATGTAGCTCCATGGCGACAGGTGGACTCGCACTCAGCCTGGGCATAAATGCCGATGGCCGCCACCCACAAGTCTGTATTAACGATGGGGGACGGCCATAGCTGCAGCCGCAGGACGGAGGGACCTCTCCCTCGGGCGATCATTTACGACCTCAGTGTACCCGGGATGGCAAAGGTTAAGTGCGGGTAGGTGACCTCGGCTCCTGATTATTTGGTTTTTTATTCGCCCGGACAGAGAGGGACTGCACCTGCCTCGGCTTTGCTTATCGCTTGGACGCTCTGGTGCAGTCCAACATTCATCGTGCCCCGGAATTCTGCATTTTCGTTCTATTTCTCTCTGTGTGTAACGAGACAGAGTTGGCTTGCTCGTGCTTCGCACCTGCAACTGCTCTCGGCCTGGCTCATCTACCTTCACCTACAATTGCTCTGTCCCTTCACCATGGCTCGAAAGAGAGGCAGACCTCGTCGTGGCGCGGCCTGGGAGGCACATAAGGCGCAACGGCGACGGAAGGAGCAATTGGAACGCGCCTTGGCTATGGCGACCTCCATTCTTCGGAAGAAATCCAGGGCAGAGAAATTGGCGAGGCTCGCCACCATTGTTGAATTAGGAGCTGGTTGTAGCCGAGACGTCAAGGCTAATACACTGGGAGCCCGGCAGGAAGCTGGTATTGAGGAGGAGTTTCCCCCCTGTATAGTGGTGGAAGACCCGTTTATGGAGGATCTGTCGATTGCAGAGAAAACCCGCGCCACGGCGACGACCCATCGGGAGGAACGCAGACCCATTCTGGCACAGGAAGACGATACCCCCGGCTGTATTGTGGAAGAAATCCCCTAGCCCGGTGACGACAATTGCAGCTGCCATGACACACAGGTGAATGAGGCAGGCACGAAGGGTGCAGAGGTTGATGTGGAGCAGAGGGTGTTCGACGCGGGTTCTGGAGTGGTGGTGGACGTGGGTGGCAGCATGCATGGCTCACTCATCCGGGAAGAGCACCTGGCTCTAATGTTCGACCTTCGTGGCCACTTGTCTGACCTGGAGCACCGAGTCCTCCTCATGGGCCAGCGCATGGACATGCTCCTCGATGCATTTTCCAATGCTCCAGCTAAGCAGAAATGCCCCCTCTACGCGCAAGCATTCGCTATCCTGGCTGGGTCCACACGGCAGACTGGCGAGGACGACAGGTCACTAGGCACCTAGATTTTTATGCCATCTTGGTTTCTAGTTTTTATTATGTTACTGTTCTATGTGCATTTAGACTATAGACATCTGTCTTGGTTTCCTCCGGGCAGGACAGATGCTACTCTGTTTTTATGTTTTATCATGCTACTGCTGCTTGCCCTCCACCTATGCTAGTTTCCGATAATCGGCAGCATTTTGGGTGACATCAGACCTACTCTTTTGTATACTCTGT
>JASDQU010242970.1:8369-21405 GCA_032191745.1 Picea mariana
TATTTATAATGAAAATAAAAACCTACCAAAGGACGCAAATTATAATAAAAATTGAAAACCAAACTGGTATGTACAATGAGAGTTTGGAACTGTATTACTGCATGAAATGTTTGAGGTAACACCCATTGATAGGGGCGTCAAGGATATTTCCATCAAGATTTTATAACAAAAATGCATTCTTTCCCTTAGAGGTTGTAATTTTGTACGGTCCGCACCAGATCTGATCAAACTTACCATTATTCCCAGCATCCGCTTTTCTGGCGTCCCATTTTAGAACAAAATCACCAGGGATAAATTCCCTATCTTTAGCTTTTTGGTCAAATAAGGCTTTCATATTATCTTGATATTTCTGTAGTTTTTCATTTACTTCAACCCTATTTTGCTGAAATTCAATCAATTGATTTATCCTCCTGGTAATGTCATTTGGCTCTTCTTTTGAGTCTTTTCAAAGTTTCATTATTGGCAGCGCTATATTTATGGGTAAAATAACGTCAGTACCATATACCATCTGAAATGGAGACATTATGATTGGTCGTTTTGTGCCTATCATGTTAGTCCATAAAGCATATTTTAAATGTACATGCCATGCTTTCTTATTTTCGGTCAGTACTTTCTTAGTTATAGTGATCAAGATTTTGTTAGATGACTCAGCTAATCCATTTCCCTATGGATAGTAAGCTATAGAATGTCCTAGCACAATGTTGTAATTTTGAAAGAAACTTATCATGGCCATGGATTTGAATGCTTGAGCATTATCAGTAACTATTTTATGAGGACAACCAAATCTTGATAGAATGTTCTCTTCCAAAAAACGGATTACCATTGCATCTGTTGTGTTTCACATAGGGATGGATTTTATCCATTTGGTAAAATAATTGGTGGCCATAAAAATCCATTTATGTTGAGCGCTCGAGTGTGGATTAGTTTCTCCAATAAAATCAAGACCCCATTGCTAAAATGGAGCTTTATTTTTAACTGGAACTAAAGGTAATGCCAGAATTTTCTGCTTTCCTGTGAACAACTGACATGGGTTACAAGTTCTAACTTTAGCATTTACATCAGTGAATAATTTCAGCCAATAATATCCAGCTCTTAAGATTTTATAAATATTTTCTCTCCAAGCGCGATGTCCTCCACACACTCCTTCGTGGAATTCATTTATAACTTTTTATGTTTCAAATTCTACTAAACAGCTCAGTTAGAAACCCAGGGGATCTTTCCAATATAATTGACCATCTACAATACAATATTTTACAGCGTGTAACTTCCATGTCCTAGATTTAGATGGGGTTAGGTCGTTGGGACACTAAAGGGTCAGTAGATAAGAAACAATGTCATTGTACCAAGTTGAAGAAGATAATTTTTCTAAAATTTCAGTTGTGGGTACAGTGACATTGAGTTTGTCTATCTCTAAAAATCCTTTGTTCTCTTGGAGACAATTTATTCTGAGTGCTTTTAGATTTGATTCAACCAATAATTTAACCAAGACCTGACCTTTAATAAGTTTGTTCGGTTTAACTTCTAGGTCGAACTCCTGAATTTTGGCTAACCATCTTCCTCTCCTTCCATCGCTATCGGGTTGAACCAGTATATCCTTAATAGAGTTGGTGGGTACATAAGCAATAATCTTTGAATGTAGTACATATGTTATGAAATCTTTGAGGGATTTCACCATTGCATAAGCTTGCTTTTCCAATATATCATATTTTAGCTCAACATCTTTGAGAATTTTACTAAAGAATGCAATTGGCTGCTCAAAACCCTCATCATTCTTCTATAAAAATACAGTTGCAATAGTATGCTCGGAAGCGAATGAAAAAATAAAAAATTCTTTCAAATAATCAGGACTTGCTAGTACTGGTGCTTCACCTATGACCTTCTTAATACGTTCGAATGATGCCTTGGCCTTGCTTTTCCACTTGACCTTCTTGTCTTTCTTAAGCATATCTGTAATCAATTTTACAATTTCAGCGAAATTTGGGATGAATCTTCTCAAAATATTTATTTTTCCTAAAAATGACTGAATTTCTTTTCTATTCCTACGAATACTAATAGTACCTATAGCTTCAATCCTTTTCAGATCAATTTTGATTCCATCCCTAGACACTATGTGGCCTAAGAGTTTATCTTCTTTCATTGAAAAATGAGATTTTTTAGGGTTCAAAGATAAACCAAATTTGCGACATTTTTCCAAAGTCTGCTTGAGGTGTACTAAATGTTTTGCATCAAATTTAGAAAACACAGTTAGATCATCAAGATAAATAACAACGAACTTATCTCTTTCTCCGACAAAGGTGATGTCCATAGCTCATTGGAAAGTCGCTCCTGCATTCATTAAACCGAAAGTCATTTTATCATACATAAAGGTACCCCATGGGGTGGTGAATGTGGTTTTATCTTTATCATCCTCATGAAATGCAATTTTATTGTAGCCTGAAAAGCCGTCAATCATAGACATTCTATTATCTCCTACTACTTTTTCTAAAACGTGATCCATTTTAGGCAATGAATAATTGTCTTTGAGTGATGATCTGTTTAAATTTCTAAAATCTATGCACAGTCTGATTTCACCATTTTTCTTTCTTATCGAAACTAAATTAGCTACCCACTTGGATTATCTAAGTGGGAAAATGATCTTGGCATCCATAATTTTCTTTACCTCTTTCTCTATCACATGCAACAATATAGGATTAATTTGTCTGAGCTTCTGCCTGAATGGTTTGACACCTTGCTTCAGAGGAATTTTGTGTTCCATTATAATGGTGTCATAAGTTCTTAATTCATTATAGGAACAAGAAAAAACATCTTTATACTGTCTAAGCAACTCAACATATTTACTTTTTATTTCAGGAGGAAATTACTTAGATAATTTTACCAACCTAGGATTTTCTTTGGTGCCTATATCACAATCTTCAACTTCTTCTGGTTGAGGTTGTAAAGTGGACTTCAAAGGAATGTTGTCATGATTAAATAACCTCTCTAAGGGGATCAGACCTTTGGGGATCTGATTATTTTTCAAAATAAGCATATGATGATTGGCAATCTTATTTTGAAATTCTTGAGGATCTTCCCCTTCCTGCATAATCCAAGCGGGGTCATTTTGATTTTCTTGATCGATATGTGTTTCGGAAAAATCATCCAGCACTTCTAAAAATTTCCTGATTTGTTCATCATCCTTGAAAACCTGCCAATGTTGAATATTATTCGGTATGGAAGGTTTATGTCTCATCTCTATATGGTATTTAAGTTTGAAAACCATAGGAGGCACAAACGTTGAGGCTTCTTTCGCCAATGAATCTGCCCATTGATTTTGAGTTCTAGGGATGTAATGAACATTAGCTTATGAGAAAAAACTCTCGATTAGATCCAAGGAACAATTCCTATAAGATCTCAACCTTGGGTTCTTAGCCTGGTATTGACAATTAATTTGTTTTATGATTAGTTCAGCATCACCATAGACTTCTAAGTTCTTAATCTTTAATTTCCCGGCGGCTTCTAATCCTAAGATCAAGGCTTCATATTCACATACATTGTTAGTGTAATCTATGTCCCACTGTAACATGTAAGAAAAAAGGATAATAAAATCATCACCAGGTGCCACAAACAATACTCCAGCTCCTGCTCCTTCGCAAGATGAAGCACCATAAAAATACATTTTCCAAAGTCCAGAACTATATACATCTTTACTTGTCTTTTCTTCTTTTTCTGTACAATTTCCTTCTACACATACATCTAAATCATCATCAATGGATAAAATACAATTCCCTAAATCCTGATCGACAATATAAATAGGGTAGTTATTTGGGTTCAGCGGATCACTTACTGTAAATGCTAACCTTGTTTCTCTGTACAAACGAGTGAACTGTCCACTGAAGATCGAGATTGTGGTGTATGTCATTTCGATTTGGAGGGATCCTCCAAGTTTTGTGCCCCAAGACCTGGATAACAACATGCCATACTTCGGAGGTATATCAGCAACAACCATATCCATCAGAACACTTTTTACAGGAATCTTTACAAGGTTAACTACTAAATCTTTTATCATACCCACACATTTAACCTTTCTTGAATCAAAAGAATACAAATCTCCATATGGTTGAGTGATTTCGAGACCAAGTCTATCCATAATAGCTTTGGGCATCACATTGTGAGAATCTCCAGAATCCAACATGCAATTATGGAGAAGGTGATCGTGCATAGTTAGCGTAATATAGAAAGGAGCGATAGTATCTATGGCACCTTCAAAATGTGGACCAAAAATTATATTAGGATTATCATCTTCCAAATTTATAGCATCAGCCTAACTTTCATTATCTGAAAAATTAATCATTTTAGCAATTTGCTTTCTAGATATAAGATTTTTTTCCAGTTCAACTAGAGGTACAAGGATTTTGATTTTGTTAATTTCATTTTCTAGACTGAAATTTCCCGTTGTCTTATCAACTTCTCTGGTTTGGATTTCTTTCTTCTTTTTTCCTGATTTACTAATTTGTGTTGCTTTTGTTTCCGCTATTTTTTGTTTGTACTATGGGAATTTCCATTGTTCTTGTACTAACAACTGGTTTTTCTGCTACCTTTTTCTTGGTAGACTGTGTGTCAACAGCCTTGGTTTTGATAGCGGCCTTGGTTTTAACAGTCTATCTTTCAGCAGCTTTTGGAGCTACCTCGTCTGTTTCCCCTCTCGGTAAGATTTTTTTTGGTGGGGCAGTTGTGACATTTATGATTCTAGGCCTTAGATTATATTTCTGTTGGAGCTCGACCATTATATTATCAACGATTCCTTGATAAGAAGAATCATTGTGATATTCACACTCTCATCGTTATTAGACCAACCTTCTGCATTTAGAGATTTTTCATAATCTTGTCTCGTCAAATAAAGTTCCTGACAATCATCACCAAGATTATTGATATCTTCCTCAAACTCTTCAAAATTTTGCATGTCTTCTCCTCCTATAAAATTTTCATTCTTAAAGGGGAATTGAATCTTTTGTTCTTCATTCTTAATTTGTTTTGTTGTATTTGAGGGTTAGGATTCCTTCTGAAATCCTTTCTAGGGAACTGATCATTCTTTGATTGGTCCAATTCCATTCTCGAGATTTTATTCGACAATTCTTTGATTATTTTAGCCATGTCGTCCATCTTATCTTCCAAGGATATTCCAACTCTGGAGGGTCCTGCTTGTTCCTTGAATCGCCTGGTCTCTTTATTTCCCATTTCAAATTTATCTTTTAACTTTCCCGATTCCATCATGTTCAATTAAATTTCTACAACGTCATCCTTCATTTTAGTGAGATCAATAGATCTCCTTTCTCTTAATAATAGAGCAAAATCTAGATCGAAAACCCCAACAAAAGTTACTTTCGTTGCAGGTTGGGAAGGTTTAACCTCAGCTGGAATCTTATTATATAGTTTATTAAATCTTTGAGTAAATTTAAGAAATGATTCTGAATTTTTCTTGCTCAAAGCTCCAAACTTGGTTAGATAATAAAGATGATCTTTCATTTATCCCCATTGTCTGATAAAAGCATTCTCCAATTCATCATATGATCCTATGGATCTTGTCGGTAGTCCTTGGAACCAATTTTTCACCTGTCCTTCGAAAGTTTGAACTAGGAGTCTTGAATAAACATCCTCATGTTCAAGACCTAGGATGTCAACAAATTGATCAAAGAAATTAATGTGTTCAATTGCGGTTAAATCTCCCTCTCCTGTGAATTTCGACAGTTTTTGATATAATTTTCAGGTAAATCATGGAGAGGGACTAGGAGGACCAAAAGAGCATACCTAGTAGCTACTTTAGCAAATATTCTAGGGGGTGGGGGTGGTACTTGATCGCCTTCTCCTCCTCTAGCGCCACCACCAGCACCACCTCCTCCGACCGCAACCATTGATAATTTAGAGGGTGAAACTTGGAGATTATAGAGAAGAATTTTAAATATGCATGGTGACCTTTTGGTTACATCTGGGTAAAGCCAAACAGTTTCAGAGAACTAACCATTGGGGGAAGGGAAATTTCAAAAATAGGGAACTAGAAAATGAGAACTGGTTTCTTCAGACTCACGGGATGTGTACACAGGAGAACCAACAGGAGTAGAGTCGAGGTATAAAGTATATTCTTCTGAACTTTGAGAGTTTGGAAGTTGGATTTTGGGAACTGATGAAATGTCAATCAAAGCGGGAATTGATATAGATCTTTTACCTCTATTGGTAAAGGGGACAGTTGGAAAAGTCTCGACTTTAAACTCAGGTAAAACCAACTTATGCTCTAGGGTTTCGATTTTGTTGATGGATGTTTCCCTGAAAAGGATTTGGGTGGAACCTTCTTGATAAGATAAGTGCTCAAGTATACCCTTAGTATTTGGTTGTGTGTATTTGGGTTGATAAATATTACTTGTTGATGAAGTAGTCTGTTTAAGGTATCTTCTTGGTTTCAAAAGTTTTTCAGTGTTGGATACAGGCGAGGTATGCTTATCATCTGGATTATTTCTGGTATTTTTTTGATTAAATGTCAATTTATTAGTTGTGGAGTCACCAAGTTAAAGATAAAAGTTATCCTTATAAAGTATTCAATCTTTGTTCACTATCAAAGAAAGAAACTTTACCAATGTCGTTCTTCCCAGGGAAAAATAATTTCGTTTCTTCATTCCCTAGCATCGGCGCGAAGAAGATGTTGTTTCTGAGTTTATACTTATGGCTTCAAAGTATAATGTCAAGGAATCTGAAAAATAAAGAGATTTTCTAATATGAAAAGAAAATCAATTCTTTAGGGAAATAAGCTATGGTTGATTTCTAAGTTGTCTTTGCCTAGCTTCCCAACATTCCTGGATGCTTATGTCATGTTCAATCATTTCCCATGAACGTTCATGTTCAACCGGGGTGTTAGCGGTCTCTAAGATGGTATTAAACAAGTTTAACACAATGTTGGTCTGATCTGTGAGACCAGGCTCAATATTAGGCTATCTTGAAATAGGTACAGTCATGGAGAAAAGAAAGTTAAAAGATATGTTGTTTTATATGTTTTCTTTTTATGTTTTCAATTATATGAGGAAAGTTACTAAAATTTAATTAATGATATAATAGTTCAGAGGTCGTTTTTCGTGTTTGATTCAAATATGAAAATAATGAATGTGATGAGAGAAAAAACATGAAGTTGTTAAACAAAGTGAGGCATCAATCACAGAAGAATCTTACTCTGCTACAGAAGAATAAAATAGATGAGAAACCTTTAGTGAAGCATACAATGTAGCAATCTAACTAACTCACAGGTCTTGTATTTGCTAATAGCAAACACAAAGGAAAATATGTGAACAATCAGATAACTAAATGAAACATATAACTACAGTAGATGTTGTACTAAGTTGTGATTAAGCATTCATCAAATACATATGAATGAAGATGTTGAAATACGAAAGAACATAAGAACACATAACTCAAGATTGACGAAATATGGAGTCTTTGGTCTGCATTTGTCTTAATTCTTGAAAAGGAGAGATCTCTTTATTATAGTCGGCCAGAAAAATCCCTCTTTAAGTCTTTTGAAAATATATTTATACAAAAGGTTACCAACCCTAGACGATTGGAACTCTCCTTACTCCTAGATGCTAACGGTTACAGAATAAAAACTTGAACCATTTCACTTGGTTACTTTCTATATCTCTCTCATACTAGCAGAACGGGCATGCATGTGTTACTTCATCGATTCTTTGAAGTAATTCCTTCACCTGACTCAAGACACTCGATGCACCTACTTAGAAATTGTACTAATATTCTGGAAGTCTCTGTCACATCCTTTTCCTCAAAAAGATATAGCTTTCTCTGTAGTTTGGAAAACATGTCTTTAATCCTTTTACCTTCAAAATTTATTGATTGCAACTAAAAATTTGGCTTTACCACCCATCTATCCATTTGAGCGACATCAACCTCTTTCAACTGTGAAATTTCAATTTGAGTTTCATTTAAGCTTTCTTTGATGTCCACTTAATGCTTTATAACATTGCTTTGTCCTAGTACTCTAGAACAATCGTCCTTTCCAATGCCTAGTGATTTTTTATCTAGCAAATCAAAAGCTCCTTCACAACCCTCCTTTATTTCTTTGGCCATTCTTTTACTCTCTTCTATATTGGCCTCCCATGTCTTTAGTATTATATCACCCCTGATTTGTTCTGCAACAGTCAATCTAGGAGTTACTGGTACCTCTTCTCTAGCCAAAGATATGACTTCTTTTTGAAAGGTGGCCTGGGCTGCAGTAGCCTCTTTTTCTCTGAAACCAATATTATATAATGATTGATCCATCTCCAGAAAATAATCTTGGATGATCCCTACCTTAGAAAATAGACTTTGTTGTGTTGCTTCCATCTTCTGATGCACTTCCAGTGCTTGGGCTTGAAACACGACTATATTTACAACCTTGTTTTCTGTAGAACTTAATTTAGCTTGTAGTTTCCTTACTAACTCTTCTTGTTGAATGACCTGCCCTTGAATTTCTTGAGAAGTCTTGTGTATCTCTTCAAGATCATATTTATGTTGTTGAATTTCTTGTCTTTGTTTGGCTCTAGCCTGTTCGAGTCCTTTGCTGACCTCATTTTTTATATTATTCTTTGTATTCCTTATTTGATCTCACAACTGAATTATCATGTGATTCCTCTACCTCAGCCTTTATTTCAGATTATCAACAAAGAATAAGTTGGTCATTGCAAAAATTCCCACAAAGCCTTCCACCTCTGTAGAAAAATCTTCATCTTCCAAATTTTGCCCATCTAATAATACTCTGTGCTTTTTGACCATGGTACCTTCTTTCAAGTGCATTTCTTGTTTCACCACAGCTTTCTTCTTCTTACTGAAAAAGAAGTTGGAGGAAGGTATATCTTCAATAGAGATCAGGGTAAGACCGCTTACGTATATAACTTCGAGATTGGGAGTCCCAAAACTTGTAAAGGGGTTAATGCTATAATAGGACTGCCTAACTCTATGAATTGTGTTTCTTATGTTGTTTTGGAAGTATCAGCAGGAGTAGTTGATGATAAGGGGAGTATCATTTGATTCTATTTTAGAAGTGTCTCATATTTAAACTCTATTTCAGACTCTGGATGTTCTTCCTGTGAAGTTTCTAATCCTTGTGAAGACACTTCAGGATTCTTTGGGGTTTCCTCAGTAGTCTGTTTACCGAAGGACTTTGGTTCAAAACCCGGAGGTATAATTCCTTGTTCTGGAGGAGTGATTATCGATTCTCCTTATAGTATCTTGGCCAACCCACAGTGTCTGTGTTTTTGGAAAGTTAAAAAGTTGGCATGTAGGTTAGCGGGTAACGCTTGGACTCTGTCTAGTACCTTCTCATAAACTCTGATTCCTTTGAATATGTCATCACAAGGGGAGTCTTCATGCTCATATGTTTTCATATTGCATTGAGCTAGGTGATTTCCCACAATTTCATATGAATCTACCTTATAAACTCGAAGTCCACCAGTTTAACATCCTCTAATGTTGCATCTTCTACCTTGGAATGGCCAAAATTTAGCAGTGCAAAACTTCCAACATGTAGAGGAAAAGCTGGCCATAATTTCTTCTGAACTGCTTTTAGCTCTTTGTCGATGCCTCCTGTTATCATTTGGTAAGCCACTTCTCTGTACACCAGTCTGTCAGGTAGAAACTTTGGGAGAGAATGAGGGGAATTGAGCATTCGAAAACTCTGATATAAGAGAAATTCTCTTCAATAAACCAATCTGCAGTTGTTTTAAGGTTTTCCATATTTTTCTCTGAAATTCAAGGGAGTGGATAAACATATAATGTTTGATGCACAAGAATCACTACATCATGACAGATTTCATAAAAGAAATATTTTACCTTTTCTTCCCATAATTTAGAATGATAAAAATGGATAGGTTTTGTGTAGGTTGGGTTCCAGTTCCAATTCACCAATGGAAATGAAGTTATGTAATAGATGGTATCCATGAAATATGCAGACATATAAAAAGATTCAGGTTGGCCTTTTGACTTTGTCGTTTGATACTCAACAATTTCTTTAATTAGGTTATCTGACAGAATCTTAGCCCAATTGAACGTGAAACCCTCGGCTACCTTATGCATGATTGATACCCATTCCATCGGGAAAAGAGTAGAGATTTTCCTTCCAAATATTCTACATAACATCATGGCTATATATATCATTAATCCCACCATTTTTGTTAACCTTTGAAATTTATAATAGGAATTTTCACAATTGTTTAGTTGATTCTGGTTCTTCCTCGAATGACATGCCTCTATTAGTATGAAAGAAGTTGAATGCTACCCCTACCAAAATTAATACACACATTATTCATTCAGAGAGGACCGAAGTTCAGGTAATTGGGGAAATAAAAGATGTTATGATTATGATTGCCTCTAACCCAAAATTCCACCAAATCATAGAAATCATTGTTGTAGATATTCCAGAAGCCTATGGGATGTTGTTAAGAAGGGATTGGTATGAAAAATTACTTGGATGCTTCATCACGGATTGGTCCCACTTATGGTTATTGCTAAAGGGAAATCCTAAGATGATTAGGATTAACAGGGAAAAGTATTTGAAACATATCGTCACTAACCTAGAAGCTTCTAACAAATATTCTTCTATCGAATTCCCTATCTTAGGAAAATATTCTTGTGACTCTAACTTTGGTAATTTATCACCGTGCTTATCTAAAGTATTGTTCTCACAAAATTCAAAGTTGTCACTTCAGGTAAACTCTGAAATAATTGAGCAATATAGTAAACTTGAGAAGAATCTTCACATTCAAATCATAAAAGATGAAAATGAAATTCCAAAGGTGGAATTGAACAATAAAGTACCAAACTTCACTTCTGATATCTGGAATATTTTCTTCAAAGGATACAAATACCAAAAAGGGGCTAGTACAGACTTCATTTTCATTAACCCTGCATGGAAACATAGTTTCTTATCCTGTAGATTAGATTTTGAATGCACAAACAATACCACTAAATATGAGGCTTTAATTCAAGGACTTAAGAAATATGTTTACCTAAATATCAGAGAACTGTTTTTCTTCATTGATTCAGAAATCATAGTCAGACAGGTAAAGAATACCATCCACTGCAACTCCCCTCACTTAAGGAATTATCAACATGAAGTACGCAGGTTGATAGATCACTTTCTAGCATTTTACATTATAGCAATCCCTCGAGCAAAGAATATACTTGTTGATTTTATTGCAACAACAACTTCAATATTATCTCCCCTTGGATATTATAAAGCTTCTAGGTTCACCATAGAACTTTTATACAAACTTTCCATCCTTGAAAACATCACCAATTGGAGGGTATTTGAAGGGGACGAACAAATTTTATATTTCTTAACCAATGAAGAAAATTTAAAGGATTTGACTATTGATGATGAAGTTTTTCAAAAGATAATCGTTGAGCATGAATATGGAGAGAATAATGAGGAAAGAGACAACAAATCAAATGAAACCAAACTTCACACTTTTCCTAGGAGACTAGTCAACCTCGAACACCTTTTCGATCTATGAGAAAATTTTAAACATCCTAAGAATGTCAAAAGGAGTAGTTCTTGTCCTACCTATGAAGTCATAAACCTAGGAACTATCGATAATCCCAAAAATATTAACCTTGGGAAATCACTCTCCCCTAAGTAAAATAAGGCTTAACTAAAGTTATTTAAAGAGTGTCATGATTTTTTTCCCTGGTCCTACCAATATTTGAAAATCTATGATACTAGGATCATTGAGCACACCATCCCACTTAGACCTTAGGTCAAGTCGTTCCAACAAAAACTAAGGAAATTTTATCTATCTCTAAAGAACATGATTTAGAAAGAGATAAAAAAACTATTGGATGCCAAGATAATATTTCAAGTAAGACATTCTTCATGGGTAGCTAACTTAGTTCCTGTTAAAAAGAAGTCAGGAGAAATGTGTCTATGCGTGGATTTCATAAATTTGAATGGGGCTTCATCAAAAGATAATTATCTCGTTCCCCCCATGGAACAACTCTTGTAGACTGTATTTGGATCTGATATTTTATCACTTCTGGATGGATTATCAAGGTAAAACCATGTATTGGTATCAGAATAAGACAGGTTGAAGACTACTTTTCAAACTAAATGGGGTATGTTTGCATATAAACACATGCCATTTGGGTTGATTAATGCAAGAACAAATTTACAAAGAGCCATGGGTGTGTCCTTAGGGGGCTGATAACAAAACTATGTGGTGGTTTATTTAGATGATGTCATGGTTTATTCCAATAATAGAGAAGACCACATTGCCCACCTTAACCAAATTTTTGAAAGGTGCAGGAAGTATGAGATATCCCTGAACCCAAAAAAGACCATATTCGGGCTAGAAGAAGGAAAATTGTTAGGTCATATTATTTCTAAAGATGGCATCAATATTGAACCCAAACAATTCAAGGAAATATCACAGCTTCCACTTCCTCACAATAAGAAATTTGTGCAATCTTTCTTTGGAAGGATCAATTTCACGAGGAAATTCACTCCTGACTTCGCAAAAATAATCAAACCATTACAAATTATGGAATGCAAAGATACATAGTTCAAATGGAGTGAGGAAGGGATAAATGCATTTAATTAAATCAATTTTTTTATTTCTCAAGCCCATGTTCTACGAAGCCTCGATTTCAACAAATATTTTTTCCTTTATACTCTTTTATCCGATCAGTCCTTAGCCATGGTCCTCACTCAAAAGGATGATAAAAACAACAAATCCCCTATCTCATTTATGAGCACAAACCTCCAAGGGTCTGAAATTAATTACTCGGCCATTGATAAAGAGGCGTATGTTGTCTATAAGGCACTAAAACACTTTAGATCATATATCTTAAAGAACCATACCAAGGTTATAGTGCCTCACCCAACAGTAAGGTCACTTTTCACGCAACATGAAATGGAAGAAAGGATAGGTAATTGGATGGTTGTCATCTGATAATTTGACCTTGAAATCAAACCAACAAAGATAGTTAGGGGCCAAGGGTTGTGTAAATTGGTTGTAGAATCCCAAGACCT
>JASDQU010242970.1:21511-42506 GCA_032191745.1 Picea mariana
AGGAGATAAATTAGGCTAAAATATTCTCAATATCGTCTCATAAATTATTTTCTTTTCCACATGAATTATGATGGTGTGTTACTAATATGTCTTGAAAAAGAAGATGTCAAGAAGGTATTTAAGGAACTTCATGACAGAATTGTTGTGGGACACTTCACAGGAGAAACCATTTCTCACAAAATATTGAGGGTAGGATATTATTGGCCAACATTGTTTAGGGACACTCACTCATACATTAGAAAATGAAAAAAAAATCAGATAAGTGATAGAAAAGAGAAGAAGTCATCCATCTTGTTTCAACTAATGATAATTTCTAGACCCTTTGAGAAATGAGGAATAGATGTTATAGGAGAGATAAATTCAAACTCATCAAAACAACAGAAATACATATTAAAAATGACTAAATATTTCACAAGATGGTTGGAAGCTATCCCCCTTACCCATGTCAATGAAAAAGTGGTGATACAATTTTTAGAACAACACCTTTTGACGAGGTTTGGGGGTGCCTTCAGTTTTGGTCTTTGATAACGTTGCATATTTTTCCTCTACTCTCTTGATTGAGTTTGATTGAGAAACATGAATTATTCTGATATGCTCCGCTAACTATTACCCACAGAAAAATATTTTCACCGAGTCAACTAATAAAAATCTGGTAAGAATCCTCAAGAAAACAGTAGTAGAAAATCATTGGAATTGACACAATGCACTTCACAATGCTCTCTAGGATGAGAGGGAAACTCCCAAGAAATTCCTAGGGAATTCTCCTTATTTCCTGGTGTATGGACAATAATATTTTCTTACAACTAACCTATATCTCTCATCCCTACAACTTTCTTGGTCCTCAAGGGAACAAGCCTCGTCAAGCATGCAACAGATAATAGATACACTTTTGATGGTTGAGGAAGAAAGAGAACAAGCTAGGAGAAAGTTTGCAACTCACTAGTAGGTAATTAAAATTTGGTTTGATAAACAAAAGGCTCAAAACAAACAATTTGAAGTTGGGGATTTAGTTCTAAAGTGAGAAAAAGTCAACAATCCAAAAGGGAAACATTCGAAGTTACAAAACCTATGGCTTGGACCTTTCCAAATTGCTAAGAAAATTGGGGTAGGAACATATCAACTGCAAAATATCAGGGATGAGCTCGAGGCTCTCCCTGTTAATGGAAAAGCCCTAAAATGTTTATTAATCTTCATAACTGCCTTTGAAGTAGTCTCTTGTACTATAGTTTACCTTTATTTCCTTTTCCTTTTGTTTTCATTAACTAGGTTGGTGTTCTTTTTTCAACTATTTTTCCTTTGTTTATGATTTTGTTTCTTTCTTTGGTTTCATTCTTTGATAGTTTGGTATGATTATGATGTTTTTCTGTGTTGATATTGTGGAATAATATGTTGAAACTGATTCTTTATTTCTCAATATTTCAACATCATATCCAAACTGGGAAATGCTTAGTAGACTAGAGATTCCAACACACGAATAATTCACATTTATGTATACAGATTACTCAGGGAAAAAATAGTCGCTTGCCTCGTGGATAGGAAACCATGAGGGAAATGGACTAGAATAAAGTATAATGATGTCTTAGGAAGACAACAGTACTTTCTCACATGTTTTATCAAAGGCAACAAAAGAAAAAAAAATTATAAAGTTATGTTCCTCTTCCTAGAAACATATATCCTCCTCCCTATCTTGTTTTTGTCATGTGCATTAATGTTAGATACAAATGAAAAGACGCAAAAGGATTTTCATAATAATCCAAAATGTACGATTGAGGGTATGTAGATATATCCATCGAGACTATGTAGGCTCACTGGAAGTGGAGCAAGGTCTATGACATCGAGGTGACTTCGTCAAGGCAATGGGAGCTCACGGGCAGCAGAGAAACACCATGGTGAGGTTCTTAACTTAAAATAAAAATAAAAGAACAACATCATGACTTTCTAAGAAACCATGAGTACCAAACCACCTCTCTCCAAGAGGATATAAGTTATTGGTTAAAGGAAAGAGGCATGAAATCAAGAGAATCCCCACAAGTGACCAACATGAATGACCCCTGAGTTATATGTATACACATTTCAGAATCATTTGTGGGTCATTGTCTCAAGTTTAAATCCAACTCTCAAAGAATATAAACGATACCCGTAATACAAGAAACAGAGATAATGGATTCGACCAGTGAATCACCATTTTGTTGAGCACCTAACAAACCCTCAAAATTTTAGAAAATTTTGGGGTACCACTTTCTTTAAATTTTATCCATATGTTGTGATTTTCGCATGACTAGGACCATTTTTGGGGTTTTTTTTCTTTGTTTCTATTGTCTTAAAATATTCTTGAGCTTGGTATGAATTATTGTTGGAATGGAGAGAGGGATAAATAATTTAAACATTGAAAAAATGAAGGTTTCTGACAATTAGCATTTCCCAACTATCATTTTTTCTTGTTGAAATTGATTTGTTCCCGATATGCGACAGTCTCCTCTTGACAACATTGACGTCGATGAATATCAAACATCAATCATGCTTGCATACAGGTGTGTCGTATAAGAGAATATCCCCTTTGTAATTTCAACTTCGATAAACATCAAGCATCGGCCATGTCAATAAACAAATGCATGATGATAGGAAGTGATTAGAGGACCTGTCGACATTGATGTTACATCGTCCATTGGCATCTAATGATGCACATAGAAAAATTTTTGAGGATGCGTATGACACCAACGCTGATGAATAAAATTTCCTCAAGAGCATGATCATCCAATCAACTCGAGAGACCATCCCAACCATCAATTTTTAGGGTAAGGCTTCACCCCGGGACATCATGTCATACATCCATGTAGGTATAAGACACATTAACTCATTTCATTATTTTCCATGTAAGAATTTATATTTCCACTCTAGCCGTCATGTCGGTATTGCATGTAATCAACCATGGAACATGACACTTTAATGCATCACACAGGTAAGCCAAGTCACTAGGAAAATTTGTCAGGCCACTACCCCTATGTCATGACGATCATGCCATGTTAGGATCCATGTTACCACGAACAATTCATATCATCCATTGAGAGACTTAGTGAGATGACAAGAAAATATAAGAGGAATAAGTTGGGGATCAGTGATGTCGACGTTTCATCGGTCGTTAGTCAGTTGGTAAGAAAAATGACTCTGGGGACAACGAGTTTTCAATCATCAATTACTAGTGGCCCACTAGCATCGACAGACCAACATCATGGACTACTCTTTAATGCATACACTTGCAACTCTCTGATTGTCGATGGCTTGTTGATGTCGTAAACCCATAAAAACAAACCATTATTTTATACATGCTAACACACTTGTTGATGACCAATTAATGATTTGATTTCCTTGATCCAGGTGGATATTGGTGGCCACCCACCTGTTCCAAATTCCAACTGGCTCATATTGAGAGTTTTCAGTTCAACAGGTTTCTCTGTAATGGGGACATTTCTTTGTAATTGTGGGTTCTACACTTATGGGTTTTTTCTTAAGCCCTACATAGCATCGAGGTGGATATTGGTGGTCTCCCACCTATTCCAACTGGCTTATTTTTGGAAGTTTTCATGTCAGTACATATTTATGTACTTCTAGTTTCGTTTTGGGGACCTAAACAGTGTTTTCTTGTCCTTACACAGTCAAAATCTATATGTAGTTATAATTTTATAGTATAATGTGTATTTCTCGAAAATACCTTTCCAACGGGCTATCACACACCTAAAACGAAGATCGTATGAAAAAGTTACAACCCTGGGAAGTTGATGTACTAACTTACCCCAACAGGGCCCACATGAATTTTGGCACTTCATCTCCTAGGGTTAGGTTTTTGGATGTCTAGGGTTTTGGAATTCATGTTTACAATAAAAAGGCTTTCAAATCCTCATTGTACTCATCTTCTTACGAATGCGCATAGGCTTCACATATCTTCTCAGAGATAAATATGTTGCCATTCTAGTGAGTCTTGCACTCTTTATTTTTATAGTCTCTGCACATTTCTTTCATTAATAGAAATCATGTATTGTTGTATTTATCTATTTCTGGAAATTTTTATGTGTATTTCATTGTAAAATCTCTTCTTTCATTTCGTTCTGAAAATAATATGGATCGATGGTATCAAAGCAGGTTTCTCTTGATCATTTTTAGTGCATGTCCCCGACGAGGTCCAAGTATAGAAAGTTGGGTCTCGAGCTTGTATCTCTTGAGTACAATCACTCTCGCATGCCCAAGAAACCATCTATGGTGGAAGAACATAAAAATGACAAGGGAAAAGAACCCATTAACCTATTACTTGAGCAAGCTCTTGCGTGACAGAGGGATGAAATGATGAAGAATTTCCCCTCCGTCCTTCAACGCCTACCGATAGAAACGGGAACATATTCATCAAGCGGCCACTTTGGAGGAACCTCTCCCTTCAAGGTACAAGTTAATTTTGGTATTCCCATATTTTAAGATAAGATAGATGTGGATGCCTTATAAAAATGGTTAAATATGATAGAAGGTTATTTCTCTATTCGCAATTTTTCTGACATGGAAAATATCACCTTCGCACTCCTTGAGGCTCTTCCCCCATGTTAAACATTGGTGGGAAACTTACTAGGAGAAAATTTCCATAGAGGAATATGGAATATATGTGGTCGGAACCACTTGGGATTGTATTGTGGATGAGGTCAAGGAACAATACTACCCTATTAATAACTATGAAGACCAATACATGAGATGGACCACTTTCCAGCAAGAGAAGAGACAAACAATGTCAAAGTTTACAAATACTTTCCATACCTTGCGCACCAAGCTGGGTCTCAAAGACTCTGAGCGACATCTAGTTCTAAAATAATGTGGGGCTCGACATAGGTACATCCAAACTGAAATGGATTTCCTAAACATCTCATCATTGGGATTTTCCTACCGATATGTTTTCAAAATCAAGCAAAAATTTAGGCACCAGAAAAAATGGGAGTTTGAGTCTGCAAATCTGCAACAACCAAAGCATGGTAAAGGCATCCCTAACCAACAGCCTCCTGACAACTATTCCAAGACACAGGAAAACAAGGGTAAATTAAAGATGAAGAATAACACTAGGAAGTGGCGAGACTTTCACAAAATCCCCTGGCACAACACCGATGAATGTCGCTTGAAACAATCATTGGTGGTCGAGGTCAAAGACAAGGAACCGAACCCTGATTCAGAATCTGATCCAGAAAATATCGAAAATAACCAGATCATCGACGTAGACCCCACATCTACTGTCACAACCACAACAATTCAACCAGAAAAACCGGTACATCCTCAAGAGAGGGAGCACATCTTCCATTCATAGATGTGGGTGAAAGGGACCTCAATGCATTTCATTGTTGATAGTGGTAGCCAATAGAACCTAATCTCAGTTGAGGTCGTCAAACAATTGGGTTTGTTGACACCACCACACCCACAACCATACAACATCAGGTGGCTTAACCATGGAGGAGATCTTCATGTCAGCTAGCAGTGTTGCATGTCCTATGGTGTCCATCCCTTCAAGGATGAGGTAGTGTGTGATGTTTCCCCTCTTGATTTATGTGATGTTGTGTAATATACCAAATATAAAATGTATGCAGAACATAAATAAAATACTAGAATGGCAGATGTCAGTTTGTTGGTAAGTTTGTCTTTGATGGTAAGTTTTTTGAGGGCATGAAAGTCAGGACACATTCACCAAGAACCTTATTTCTTTAGGACCATGACCACAGAAGAAGAGTAGGGGCTCGTACGAGGGTGGATAACACCTGCATTAAGGAGTTCCTGGACCATTTTCTCAATTTCATTTTTTTGGGAAAAGGGGGGACGATACAGACGTATATTGGGAGGAAGACTTCCGGGTACAAGGGGAATGGAATGATCATGAACACCACAGGAAGGAGGGAGTCCTTGGAGAGTGGAAAAGACAAATTGATGTTTAGAAATGATGGCTTGGAGGTCTTGCGGGACCGAGGGTGTCTTTGTTGCTTGTATGGCATGGAGTAGGGCGATAACACCAGAATGACCTTTTTTGAGCAGCTTTTCCATGCGATGGGAACTAATGATCTCAAGTGAACCAACGGTAATTCCTTGGAACTTATATTGGTGGCCCTCCTGGTCGAATTGCATGGTTAAGTCTTTAAAATCCATGAGAATGGGACCCAAAGTCCTTAGCCAGTCTGCACCCAACACAATGTCACAACCTCCCATGTCGATAGCAAACATATGAGATTTCAGGTAGTAGTCACCAATTTGGAGACGCACATTTTCACAATGCCCTCCACATTTCATGGAACCACCATTGGCAATCATGTTTTGGAAATTATTGATGGCATGGATGTAGCAATGAGTTTCTTGGGCAATGTGGCGATGAATAAAATTATGGGTGCTGCCACTATCAACCAGAATAATGACCTTATGATGCTTGATGTAACCGATTAGCTTGAGGGTTTGGGGAGTGGAGAAGCCAATGAGAGCATTGCGGGAAATGACCAGTTCTACTTCGGGAGGGTCTGAGGGAGGGGTTATGTCAGTGGATTCAGGTGACTCAGACACAAGGGGAGTTTCTACATCCTCTTCTGAAATATCCTCGGAGATGGCCATAAAAATATTTTGTTCTTTACACTTGTGGCCCAGGAAATATTTGTCATCACAGTTATAACAAAGGCCTTTGAGTTGGCATTCAACCATTTCATCCTTGGTCAATTTTTGGATCTTTAGTGGAGCAGAGGGAGTAGTGGGATTTACTAGTTTAGGGCAAGGGATAAAGGAGGGTTTTCAGTTTTGAGAGGATACAACCTATTGTGCTTATTTATCTCTTTTAGTAGCCTCCACCCAACTCTGAGGCCGAGCCATGAGGACATGGGCTTGATCTCATCCTTGAGGCTGCTGATAAAACACTCTCAAAAAAAGGCATCAGACATACCCTCTGTTCTAAAATCCAGGTGCTCAAATGAAGCTATAAAGTCTTATGTTGTTCCTAATTGTTTCAACTTTTTCAAAAGGCCCAAATGGTTGGTGTCAGTGTCAAAGCATTCATAAATCTCTACCACAAAGTGTGTCCAAGCAATATACCCTTGACGAGAGGTTTTTCTCCATTGCCACCATTGCCACCATTCTTGATCTAGATGGAGAACACCATACCATAGTTTGGCCAAGTCATATGTAATGCTGTATAAAGAGAAATAATGTTCCATTTGGGTTACCCAACCAGTGGGGTCCGAGCCATCAAATTTGGTCACATCTACCCACGGTAGGCATAGGTCACATTGAAAGTGATGGTTTTGAGAGTTATTGGAATGAGAGGAATGGTCACCTTCATGATGTGGAGGTGAGGAAGACAAAGAGTTATCTGTAGGGATATGCAGTTTGGTGCAAAGTGTCGAAAAGACTAATTCAAGCTGGGTGGTGAGGTCTTGTTTGATTTCTTCCATTGAGGACTGCATGGTGGTATTGATGGCTGCAACATTGGCATTGAGTTGTTTCACTTCTTGTTGGGTTTCGATGAGACCATATTTCAAGATGTTGAAGCGAGCTTCCAAGTCTTGGCTACAGGTATGGGCCATGAGTATGGGGGAACTGAAAAGGAGTGGGCGGGGTCAAAAATTTTGCCGAAAAATAATATGGATGAATGTGATAACTGTGAATTGATGAATCCAATGGAATAGGTCTCAAATAATGGTAAAAAAAATTCCATAATTTTTTTTGTTTTTTTACATATGCAGAGTTATACTCTGGTCTGAAGAATACTACAGAGAGAAAATGCCCAAATGCTTAGCCAGAAAGAAATGTGTATTTAAATGGCAACCTGAACACAGTTGCACGACAATAGATCTTGTATGTTTTAATTTGTTTATGTTTTTGTCCCCAAGGGTTAGGTATTCAAGGGTTCTATAGACAAGGGTTTTCCCTATGCTATAGCTCTTTGATATATGTGTGGGATCCAACAATAGTACTTGGCCCAATATCTCAGGGCAGTAACTAAGGAGGATAGAGTGTACCCTTAGCCGTACTACCCGACTACCAATGTAATAGAGTGTATCTTCCCGAGTGTTGTTCTCGGTGACACTATAACATTCAGGCGGTCGATCGATTTGTCTAAAGAGGGCTTCAGGTAATCTAGGTTGATCCATACACAGGTGTTGCTTGATGCACTACCACTTGAAGGGGTACCAATAGGGGTTACAAGGGTGGCCAACAGATGTGCGCTTAATTACCACTTGTATTTCCTGTGTGTATGAATCCCTCAACCGTGGGTTTATGCATGTAACAACAGATCTTCGTGGCTTAAAGATGCCAGAATACGTCTCTACCCTGAAAAAAAATTAACCCACACTTTCTGCCGAGGAAAGTGCTCTGATACCACTTGTAATATACCAGATATAAAATGTACGCAGAATAGAAATAAAATGCTAGAATGGCAGAATAACAACAATATAACCAAAACATTCACAACAATAGCACTGAAATGATAAGAGAATAATAACAGAAATATCACTTTGAATCTGAAAGGAATGTTCACGGGCCTCTTTGAGGGGAAAACCTCCAGTTGAGCATAGCTCTATTACAATAATATCCAAGTTAGGGTTCTCATACCCTCCACTCCTATTTATACTAAAAAGAAGCATCTAGAGGAAGATCCTTCTAGAAGCAGAAGCTTCTATTAGGTCTTCTTACATCCACCTTATTCTATTTTATTGAAAGGCCTTATTAATATTGACCTTTATTACATCCAAATATATTGTTCTACCTATGTGCGGGTTAGGACCCTAACATGTTGTTTTGGGCCAACCATATATGTGGAAATATCATGTTGTTTATGAGTCTCGACCTAGTAGTTTCATTATTACTCTTGGGGGTCAGCTCTACAGGATACCAGAGGTAGTTATGACTATTGTTCCACCAAAACAGTGTCGCAAGGTAATCTCTCATACTGCAAAACTCATCCTCTTCACAATTTGTTCAAAGGATGCACAAAAGGACACTGTAACCACTATAGCCTCGACACCTTCTATCCAGCAAAAGCAAATTGCAAAAGAGAAAGAAGATATTGTTTCTTCATCTTTGATGGTGCCTACACAATGCCCTATCAAGCCCAGAGACAATAGGTTGGTGGAACATATTCAATCCCACCATCAATAGGTTCGTGACAGCCTTCTATAGACCAAGCATCGCAACTTCTCCAACAAGGCACGTAGCTCACCAAGATTTAGATTCATAAATTCTTTCCCCTATTCCCTTGGCACTCAATGGAATGGATACCATTTCTTCCTAAGGGTGGACGATTTCTCCAGGTGGATATTGGTGGCCACCCACCTGTTCCAAATTCCAACTGGCTCATCTTGAGAGTTTTTAGTTCAACATGTTTCTTTGTAATGGGGACATTTCTTTTTAATTGTGGGTTCTGCAATTTTGGGGATTTCCTGAAGCCCTACACAACATCCATTTTGATATTGGTGGCCGCCCACGTATTCCAACTAGTTTATTTTTGGAATTTTTCATGTCAGTACATCTTTTTGTACTTCCAGGGCCGTTTTGGGGCCCTAAACAATGTTTTCTTGGCTTGCCATAGTCGAATTGTAGACAAAATTATATTTTGATAACATAATGTATAGTTCTCGAAAATACCTTTCCAATGGGCTATCATGGGCCTAAAACAGAGATCATGTGCAAAAGTTATGACCCCGGTAAGTTGATGTACTAACTTACCCCAACGGGGTCCAAACAACTTTTGGCGCTTCATCTCCTAGGGTTAGGTTTTTTTATTTCTATGGTTTTGGCATTCATGTTTATCATAAAAATGCCTTTAGAGCCTTATTGTACTCATCTTATTGTGAATGAGAGTATACGTCACATCTCTTCTCAGAGATAAAGTTGCCACCATTCTAGCAAGTCTTGCACTATGTATTTTTACAGTCTATGTACATTTATTTCATTAATAGAAATCATGTATTGTTGTATTTCTTTGTTTCTGACAATTTTTATGTGTATTTCATTGTAATATATCTGCTTTCATTTCGTTCCAAAAATAATCTGGATCATTATTACATCATGGTCCATCGACATGACACTCCTTCCACCATTTTGACCTATCTAAATTAGCCACGTCAGCTGAGAGGATCCCATGGACTTCAAGTTATTTAACGAGTGTCCCCAAGTCAATACCTCGAAAATTCACTAAGAAAGTTACACAAACATATAACTCCTCCACATCGGGATCAGTGACCTAACATTAATGACCATAATTTTAAGCACAAGAGCATGTCTCGATCCCCAATATCATCAATCGTGCACACCAACATATCATTGTTTCAAATCATCGATGAACTAGCCTAACGTCCATTCATGCCATCGATTTGCATATTTCTTTAAATCCAAATTAAGGTGTTGAAAACATATTTAATCCCAAAGATCCATGAATATTTTGTAGTACTCAGTCATGGTAGATCCATATGGGACTGATAAAAACACACTATTTGAATTTGATGTGGTTTGAGTAGCTTTTTATTATTTTCATAGAGAAGTTGATAACTTCTTGTTGTGAAAGAATCTCAAGTAACCATGTGTTTCCCTTGAAGCAAATTGTTGTCAAGTTTTGTGTAAATATCGGTGCTAGTAAGTACTAAACCAAGAAAATTTGTTTGTCATGGCTATTTGTCTCTGATGAGAAATATTTTCTTTTTGCATTCTTGTAGCAGAATTAAGACCGAACTAAGTTGTATTTTCCTATTTTGTAGAAAGCATGCCTCCTCAAAGACTAGCGACCCAATAGTCACCAAAGATGCCAAAGGGGAAAAATATCATGGTTGGAGAAGCTTTGAGTCCTATAATTTCCAGATAATTAGAGCTCAAGCCCAAGGTGGATCCTGTAATCAAAATTTCAGAAAAGAAGCCACCAACTCCACCATCACTATACAGAGATACAGATACAAACATGAAAACTAAGGTACTTATTCCCACCTGGCTCAAAATTTACAATAAAATTCACCATGATGATTTCCTAGAATTCACCCCTCATAGCAACCTAAAAGTAAGAGTCTTAGATGACCAGGTTTTCTATAATATCAAATTATCATCCTTGTACATGGTAGCTTCCAAAACCCCAGTTCTACCCTGCATAGAAACCTTACAATTGATAATTAATGACACCCAGGTTGACAAGTGGGTTATTAATGATGTGAATGAACAATGTGTTGGTGATTTCTTTCCAATGGAGGTCAACAACTATTAAAAATTTAGGGAACCCAAAGTTCATCTTAAAATGAACTTTGTGGTTAAGTTCTATGAACAACACAACACTAATCAAATTTTGGCATATTGGTGGAAAGAAGACATAAAATTTGTGAACAGGGAATCCATATGATATAACACTATAAACATGAGAGAACCATATATATTCCTCATGGCTTTGATATGCTGACAATATAGGGAAAAGGACTACTCAAATTTCTTAGAATCTTGGATGCCCCTATCCTATATAGTAGCCATATCCAAAAGCATCCTCAATTGGGGCGACATAATCTATAAACAATTGAGCATTAGGGTTGAGCAAGTGCAGAAACCAAAAGCAGGAGAAACCCCTTGCTTCTTCATGGATTCATATCTATTAGATGCAATTTGTGCCAGAAATGTTTTTCCATGGATGGGGTTAATTTTGCATGTCTTAGAATCAGCTGTCCATGTGTATTTCAGAGTCTTATGGGAGAATAGGTATAAAAAATCTTATGCTACAATCTGTGATGAGTTCTTTGATAGGGTTTATTTCATAATATGTAAATAGAACTTTCTAGGGCTCTCTAAAGTAGAAAGAAAGGTCATATCTAGGATAGGGCACTAGTATTTAGAGGAAAAGAGTACCTATCTCATGATTTTTAGAGCCACCGAGACCCTGCACCTATTTTCGGCCATGTATCGAACATGTTGGTCTTAGGAGAAATTTGTTACCAGACTATTCTATAGGGTTTCAATGCTTCCTTAGTGAAAGACAAGAAAAGAGAATTCATCCCATATGGATTCTATGTAGGTTACCACTTGGTGAAAGATACTACCCATGCCAGACAAGAATCCCAAAATTAGATAGAGTATAGGTTCTACATTCGCAGGTACAAGAAACATGACCGAAAAGGTCTAGTTTCTCAACACATTATTCAAGTGGTATCTCTTTGGTCGTATACACATGACACCTTTGAGGACGCGATATTGACTGAAAATTCCTTAGATTTGGAGGAGGTCTTAAAAAGAAAAGAAAAGCAAGATATTACACGTTTCAAAGCCATGTCAGGGGATGAACAATTAGAATTGTTGGAACAGACAACATGAGTTGATTTACAAGCACAAAATGAGAATATAGAATAAGTAACAACAAGGGTTGAAGCAAAAAGGATCCTGGAAAAGGGGGAAATAAGGTTCCAAGAGCATGGGAAAATTCCTGTTGTTTAGGCATTAGTACCACCTATAGTGACTCATGTGGACATGCATGTGATCGAAGAAGAAAAAATGATTGCAATAGAAGCTTCACCTACGGGGGACAATGAAAAGCCTGATGAAGGACAATAACATGTGGAACAATCAGGTCCCAGACTAGCAATTGATACTATGACAATGACACAAGGTCCATGAATACTAGCACCAGTAATCGCTAACCTCATCACAATATACGATGATGACAGTGAGGATTTAGATGGTAGAACAATTCCCATTATAAATGAGTATTACATATATATATTGGACATCGGGCAATCCCAAAGACTGCAACCCATGTATATAGGGACAAACTTCAATACAATAGAAAGAATTATTACTCCCTTTAGCACATCATTCTCAACCTCAAGCTGAAGGAGGAGGAAATCAAGAGAGAGAAGCAGAAGAGTAGGACCCAAAGAATTCCACCTTAGTAAAGAAGGTCGAGGTGTGCAATAAATACTAGGAGGGAGCTCTAGGAGATAAATATAAAAGTAACATCCAGGCCTCTATCCCAGAGGAAAAGGCCCCAGATAAAGGAAAAAGTGAGGAGAATTCATATTAGGGAGGGAATCCTGCAGGTGACACACCCAGAAGCCAAGGACATGAGGAGCAAGGTGATGGATAAGAGTTTGAAGATACCACAGTAAAGACTCCAAACTCATCTCCTCCCAAAGAAATAATAGCACCCACGACAACAACAAAAAATAATGTGACATAGGTCATCATTGACACCATGGAGGTAGGAGAGATCCTCAAATATGTAGAGACTATACGCACAGATAACCCGGGACAAACTTCTACAGATCCAAGTCAAGAGAATGCATCATGTAGAGATGGAGAAAATGTCAGAAACCAAGGACCATTTGCTGACAAAGGTAAGTAACCGACATTTGAACAATTTCATACTCCAAGAAGTCTGAGAAATCATATCTCATGGGGGTACCAACCAATTCCAAAACCTGTAGACGAGGTGGTCGATGTTCAGGAAATTGATTATGATCAAAAAAGACAAGCAATAGTCAGGAGGATTGGAAAGAAGAGGAGGCTTACACTGGAAAATTTTCTGATGATTTCCACGGAAGAAACCCTACTTGACACTAGAAAGTCTAAAGTGAGTGAGTTACTAGGAGTGAGAATGGCCATATCTAGATACACCATTGATAGGGAAAGATAAGATGAGTGGGAGGTGGAATCCATGAAATGAGAACTCGAGCATCTCATACATCAAGCCAATTATTATCAATACACCACTAGGGAAATCATTTTCATAAGAGTTGAGTTTCTAGTAGGATACAATTAGTTTAAAATAGAAAGGGATACCTTTATGACTAAAGTGGTAAGCTACTAGGAAGAGTCTTTGTTGGGGTTGATGGAACTCAAAGAGATGTCAAGATGGTTTGAATGGTCACACAAGGTCCTAGAACAGATCCAATATGTCCGAGAAATTCAAAAGTTTTGATGGAGTGAGGAACATGGTATTAGGAAGCTCCGGGATGAAAATTTAGCAGGGTTTCAGAAGTCAACTAAGTGTTTGATGCAACTAGTAGTGAAACCACAACAAAATATGAAAGACAAATGGGCAGAATGTCTCAAGAATTGGGAGAAGATAAATCAAAGAATGAGGGATATCCAACTCCCTGATCTTGGCATGTGTTGGGTTCCTTTTGGCACAAGGGTGAGCAAAAGGAGGTCCCTTAACTATCTAGTTAGGCTATCCAGAAATCACAACAGAGAGTTAGTTGGTTAGTGGCTCAACTAACATAAAGAAACAAGAAATAAAAAAACAATGAAATAAATTTAAAATAAGTAAACAATAACTTGAAATGAATGCACAAATAAAACACAAGAGAGATATACCAAGTAAACTGATCTTCAAATTGATACTCCTTGGAGAAATATGGGAACTTATGAGTCCCCTCTTCCTCCTTGGGAATGCTCTTAAGTCCCCAAGTACAAAGTCTTATTTATACTATCAATGTCTAACAAAGGAAAATGGTGACGAAAAGAGTGATGGACTACTCAAGAGGAGAGATTCCTAACACTTGCTATGGATTCCCAAAGCTTTCTAAGAGGAAGATAGCTTCCCAAAGATAAAAATGAACAGCATAACAATACTCAAATGCTTCTTATTTTTTCCATACAATGTCCCTTTATTTATAGGAGGATGGAAATATTTTTCTTAATTGGTTCCAAATGTGAATGTGAGGCTCTTGGAGGTACTTCCCATCCTTTTTCAGTGATCCCAAGGTGAAATTTGGGGGCAATCTTGGGTATGGGGGAGATCCCCTTCATCCCAAAAGTGGTTGAGGCCCAACCAAACTCATCAATGTGTCATTTATGCATCCAAGTGGGTCTTTCAACTGTCATTCGCGCACTCCAGACACTGTGAGTGGCGTACACTGTGTTAGATTGTGTGAATGTGCGTGTGATACTTTCGCTAAATGTGCATGGATTTCCAGAACCACTTTTACATAGTTTTATGCTATCTTGCCAAACTGAGTGTAATCCTTCCATGAATATTGGTAGTATGTTGTGTTTGTGTTAATTGTTTCTTCATCCATTGCCTGTATTTGTAGTGAGCCATTTTCCAATGATAACAAATGCCCCCTGATGTATGAGGTTAGGAGCATACATATAGCCAAAATACATCATAGTATATTTTGGTGATGATGAAATTGTGTAGAAAGTGAGACAAATTATACATGAGGAGTTGTGAGAGTCATCCGTCAGGTGGAGAGGGGATAGAATACCAGTACAAAGTATGATAGAAAAACAAAAAGTATTTGTACAAACGAGGAGGGCATGCCCCATGCTTGTATCATGAAACCATAAATAGATAGTAGTAACTAAATTTACTGACAAAGTAGATATATGCAGTTCCCTCAGGGGCATTAAAAACAACAGGTGAATATTTTGATGACGTAACTGGATCTTAATAGAGTGATGAAGGACTCAAAGGCATTGATGGCCTAACAAATTCAGAATTCTTTGTCCACTACTGAAAACTACAATGGTCACAAAGTAAGATCCATTGTAATATGAGATTGTGTTGGAGTTGAATTTCATGGGGATCAACGACATCAGAGAGAAATTAGGACCCTCTATGTGTCATCTGAGGCTACTCATTGTCAATGGAATGAGAGCTAAGATATTGTCACTTTTCTGGAAATATGTTGTTGTCAACACGAAAGGTGACGCGACGATAAGAAGCAAAGGGCTTCTGGATATCCGGTTGATCAACATGGTGTCAGAAACTGTATTGGTAATAGTAAATGGAATGATAATCATGAACAATGTCTGGAATATAAGGGATTCAAGAACTACCCTTGGTTGGGGGTTCAGGGTGGAAGAAACTGTAAAATGCTATCTGGTGTCAGGGGGACGACCAGATATGGGAAAACTTTGTTGAATGGGTAAGACTGCAAGGGGATGTAGCATAGGTCAAAATATAGAGTGATATGGGACACAAAGGTCTAGTGGTGGTCAAAATTTTGGCTTGGATATAAATGGCTTGCAGAGGGGGTGAGGGAAGTGAGATACCCCAACCAAAGGTAACATGGGTTGTGATGTGCCAAGGGAAAAATTCCATCAGGTGCAATGGACAAAATATGTTGTACTTGCTAAAATGTAAAACATGTTTTTTACAATTACCAAATGAATAAATAATGGGGTTGAAAGTACATATACTAAAACAGGTGCCCCAGTGATGTATGGATTGGCATATATGAGGCGTAAGAAAAGACTGGTGGAGGGTGGGGGCCCCATTGGTTGGATTATGTACTAGGAAGGTGAATGGAGGATGACATTGCATATGGGAAATCGATAATGGATGATATGGAGGGTTAATGATAATGCAGAGGTGCATTTAATGTAGTAGAACACGATGTGGGAGTCCATAATGGGGTGGTTAAAATTATGATGAGGAATAAGTATGAGGTTCTTACTCTGGGTTGTAACACTTCCAGGACTCACGATCCTAATGGATATAACACCATGAGTGTCAATATTCCAAGGAGTAAATATATGTGGGACAACTCATGGAGGTGAGGATGCTACCTGATGATGGTACCTGAATGCAATGGAGGTGATGGTACCGTAGAGCCAGGTGTGAGGATCCTAAGGATAAATGTCAAGGGGTGTAACTAGGATATGCATCTATTTGAAAAGGGCGTGAGTGCATGCTAATTTGAACATATAACTGAAGGGGACATAGGGTGGCCAAGACTGAATGGGTTGTATATCATTGTACCAAGTACCTACACAATTAAACATCAAATACCCCAAGTGAAAAATATATAATGATAAAGAACATATGACATTTATTTGATAGAAATGATAGTGAATGAGTGTACCTAATCTTTTGACATTGTTGGAAAAATGGTCCCTTGATGAAACTTTTATGTGCCCCTGGAAGGAGGCCAAGGAAAAATGATTTCCTAAAAGAGGTAATCCTAAAAGGAGGGTAGGGAATGGTGAGTTCCTAGGAAAATTCACTCCCTAAGGGAGGTCAGAGAACCATGAGTTCAAAAAAGGAACTCCTTAAAGGAGGTCGTGGAAGAATGAGTTCCCAGAAAAGGAACTCCCTGAAGGAGGCCAGGGAACCATGAGTTCATGAAAAAGGAACTCCATGAAGGAGTCCATGGAACAATGAGTTCCTAGAAAAGGAGACTAGGGAACCATGAGTTCATGAAAAAGGAACTCCTTCAAGGAGGCTGCATAAAAATGAGTTCCTAGAAAAGGCACTCCCTGAAGGAGGCTAGGGAACCATGGGTTCTTGAACAAGTCCCTCCCTAATGGAGGCCAAGGAATGATGGGTTCCTAAAAAAATGGGGGGGCACTCCTTGAAGGAGGTCGAGGAACCATGGGTTCCTGAAAAAGGCATTCCCTAAGGGAGGCCACAGAACAATGCAGGGTTCCTGATAAATGCACTCCCTGAAGGAGCTCGGGGAACCATGGATTCCTAAAAAAGGAACTCCCTAAGGGAGTCCATGGAACAATGGATTCTTGAGAAAAGAACTCCTTAAAGAAGGTCAAGGAACCATGGGTTCCTGAAAAACTCACTCCCTAAGGGAGGCCACGCTTCCCTATGGGGGAATTGAAAATGACCAAGGCTAAGGGTCATTTCCATAAGATGTAATGAAACTTTATTGGTGGATCATTCTGATTAGGCCATGTGGCTTGTAATTGCATGATGTCTGGGGGAACTGGACATAAGGTGGTGCTATAATGGTTCCCATGAAGGGTATATTGTGAGCTATTGTTGTGTCTAAATATAGGTCTTATGGGACCAAGGCGGGAAGTATTTTTTCCCCTGTATTATGATATGAGGGACAGGTGAAGGGTTTTTTCCAAATACCCAAGATTTTGGACCAAAGGTAAAATAGTAGGAAATTTAAAGTTGAACATCCACAAAAGAGGATTTGAAATAGTGTATCAGATACATTATTTTGTGTAATATCTATTGGGGGATTTGGGACTTTAAACTATGTGGAAACATCTCCTATATGGGCATGATTGGTCATCATGGAACTAGAGTCCCTGATATCCCTATCAATGACAAGAGATGATAGTGTTTGAGAGGGAGTAAGGACCTTATAAAAGGAGATAATATTCAAGGGTGCACCAATTGAAATTTTTAGGACCCTACTAGCAGTGGATAAGAGAACCTAGATGGAGGTTATCACTAGAATTACTAAAAGAATTAGTGGCCTCAAAGAATTCTTCATATTCTGGGAATAATGTAGTTGAGATTTCATAGTTTCCTTTGGGTTTGGGGAAAGAAACAGGCTTGGTTTATCCTAAGGATGGATGAATATTCCCAACCTCCAAGCCCAAGTAGTGAGGAGGTGGTTCTAGAGTCATGGGATTATTTTTAAGGGGTTTGGATGTTGCACGACTAGTGGAAGTGGACACATAGTGCATGGACTCAATATGAGCAACACAATGTGAGATTCTATTAAGGGAATCTTGAGGGAGGGATCACTGTAGGAGAGTTGATCGATGGTGATGATGCATCCCTTATGTGAGAATATCATGAATCGAAAGAGTGAAGACACCACAACACTCATGGAATAGAGGAAATCATGACCCAGGAGAATATTGTAATCCATCGGACCATCCATGACAACAACATTGATCAAAATTGTCTTTCCACCTAACTCAATGGGGATATTAGGTAAGACCCCTAAGGGGGAACAAAGCCTACCATCAAAGGATATTAACTCATTCATTGATGGGATAAGAGTATGGGAGCCTATTTATTTCCAAGTTGATGAAGAAATAATGCATGAGGATTTCCCTTCATCTATAATACACCAATAAAATGTAAAGGTCTTAATGATGACCTGCATTTTAAATGGGGTAGAAGATGGATGCCATGCTTGGATAAGTTGATCCCAATCAAAGGTGATGGCCCGTGATGGGTGTGGGTATACACTTCCATTTTCTTTAAAATGATAGGGTATAGTAGACATTGTGGTACTAGAGGTGGAAGGGGTGCCCCCAAGTCTACATGATTGATTTTAAGTCATGAGGTACATTGTGTGTGAGGGAGGATTATAGATGTGAGGGGTAACAAATGATGTCAAGGTGCATGGAACCTCACCTGATGGATTAATGGGTGGATGTTGGGGGAACTTCTAAGTAGTGTAAGAAGAACTACTAAGTTTATTGTGTGGTGTGTGCTCCAAAGGAACTACTTGGACTAGCTCCAGAGTGAATTCAAGGCACTGATGGGATGGGTGACCATAGATCTCACAAAATGGGAAAGGGTGATTAGCCCATATATGGGTGGTATATCTATGTTTGGTTTGATTGTAGTTCTGATGGGTATAATGAGTGCCCCCATGTGTACAATTATTTCCCCCATGCCATGGGCGTTGATAGTAGGTGTTTCTCTTCTCACTCCTTATGTGTGGTGGATGGCCAATATAACTAGGAGAGGTGGCCCAAGTTTTTCCTAACTAGGAAGAAGAGGATGGGGTTATATATGGTAGGTTTGTTGCTCCTACCATGGTGGTTTATGCTTGGAGAGATAATTCATAAAGAGGAAGGGATATTAGATGGGTGGATTGTTCTAGATAGTGGTTCCTAGTGAGGTGGACCCGAGAAAAGCTAATCCTAAAATAGTGGCACTCACTACTGTGTATGATGGTTGTACTAATGTGTCATCCAAATTGGGAACACCTCCCAAGATTGGGGGGAGGTTTGCATATGTACAGAATGACGGGGATGTTATGGTTCATGTATGGATGTTATGGTTCATGTATGGTTCTATACTATATGTATATGTGTGCAAGTGGTAATGAGAAGAATAAATTAACAAGTGCTTTGGTAAATGTGGACTATCTCAACAATTTTTTGGAAATTATATGTAATCAATCAGTGGCAATCATACATAAACAAGTAACAATGTAAGATGGTTTGGGGGTATCATCCACGTGGGGGGGAAATGTAATGCATGTGTCCTAATAGACCTATCAGCCTTCCTCTCAAAAATCATTGGGCCTTTCAAAATCACTCAACAGTGGGGCATGAATCCACTGGAAGAGGAGCTAGTGAAGGTATGATTAATCAGCTATAATGAGGGGTGAAGGGGGCATATCCTGAAAGGACTGGCGATATTTCCCAACATCCATTCAAAATTTGATTAAGGTGTGATTGCAGCCCACAACCACCACCTGGGCAGATAAAACCTATATTTGGCCACTAAGTCACCTCGATCAAGCAAAAAAATTAGATTTTATGCCTCATAAATGAGTCATAAGATGGATGATTTCCAAGGGTTGGGTGACCCAAGGAGGTACGCATAGAAAAAATGGACCTTGTCCTTCGACCCTTCAAGGGTGTCTCCCTACCTTAGGGTATAAGAATGCTTGAGTGGGAGGATTTTGGCACCCTAATTCACAACTTTTTAAGTTTCAAATGAGAAATGATGATGGGGAGTTATTTGGATCCGTATCCCCAAAATCGTAACTTAGACTACCAAATTCTTTTGTGTTCCTCCTATGGAGGTTAGAAAGTGGGTTGATTATGGTTGTTTTTAGAATGTGAAAGAGGGATGTGAAGTTGGGGTCATGGACGAACTTCGTTCTTTATGAGGGTGTGCACAAATATCCTTTTCTAAACAAATGAATCCCACAAGAGCTTCAAGTATCTAGAAAAAGGGTTTTTGAATGAGTGAAAGTGTGTGCAAGGAGTGGTGATGATGAAACAATTTTTTAATAAATTAAATTTAATATTTTAGCATGGTGGACATCGTGTGGTCCTTGAATGATCTTGTTTAGATAACTTAATAAATTTGTTTGAAAATGACCCTTGCAAACTAAAGGAAATCCTAAGCTATCATGCAAGATGTGATAATCCTTACTTGGACCCTTTATCTTCCTAAGGTGTTTTTTAATCTAGAAAACTTGAAACTAGTCCTAGATTGTGAGCATGTGGGCATGTGTGGGACCTTACAACTTCTTTAAACTCCTTAGGTGACTTACTCTAAAAATTTGAAAACTATCCTAGAATTGCATGC
>JASDQU010242971.1:10350-23582 GCA_032191745.1 Picea mariana
GCCTCCTCCTCGTTCGAAATCCTATTCTCTGTCGTGGATGAATGGGATCAAAGACTCTGTGGGGATTTTACTGAACACGTACGAGGAGATGGAGTCTTCGTTCATCGAATACATGGGAAAGGAGATAGAGAATCCCATCTAGACAGCATGACCTCTTTGCCCTCTTCTTCTTTCTGGACTCTGTGGAATGTTGAACCCTATGCTTGAATCTCCATGGCAGCAAGTCACAGAGCAGTCACACAAGTCAGTTAGAAAGAAATAGAGATTGAAATCAATTTTGGAAACCCCCTCTAGATCTACATTGGATTTTTTTTTTATATTGTTGAAGATAAAGGTCAGAAGCACTGTTTTGTACGTTTGTCATCGTATATCCATTTCTAGAAGTAATGCATATCCATTTTCCATGTTGTTCATGTCATTGCTTCCCTTATTTCCATCGGCGAGAGCTCTATCATGAATAATCAAGTTTGGAGTAACCTTAAACACTCCATGATCATGCGATCTTGATGCCTTGGAGAAACAAAATTTGGCTCCTTGGCATCTTCACAGCGTCAACCGTTCGACTCTTAGCAAAACCTGACACGGTTAATCTGTTAGGTCGAGCACATTTTTTATGATATCTTGGAACCAAGAATAACCATTGTCTCTCTCCAACATCATGAGCCAAACCTGTAATAGATCAGTTAATACTGCCTGAATATTTAATTTCAAATTCAAACAAGCGAAGAAGTAAAGAGTTAAACATACCTGGTAATTCCTAGGGATCATATTGATACAAGTGTATAGTCGGTATAATTTTATAGTAGTTCAGTGGGTGGCTTGCTTGGATCCTTTTCTTCATATAGAAGCCCAACAACTCATCTTTTGTGGGATAGAATCTGAAGCCAGGAAGACCCGACCAACGCTAAAATCTATGGCTTGGAGCAGCTATGTGAGTTCAGGATATAAATGTATATATACAGTGATTGTTATGAGATCTGCAAGCATTCTTGCTCCGAAAACCAAACAAAAAAAAGCAAAATGGGTTATCTGCGGATATAATCAATGTGTATAGCCTCGGCCTTCCTATTATCATTGCTCCTCGACAGTATGCACCCATCAACAACGCTTGTTTCTCTCACGTCGGAGGAAGCAATACCAGGCGGTGAGCAATGCAGACCCATCTTTCAGATTAAGTGAACAGACTAAGATTTTTTACTTGTCATTTGTTATGTCAATTCATGTATGGAATTTTGTCAGGTATTATGCATTTGGAGCCATCTTCTCATCAAAGATGAAATACTTACCACCGAGGGGGGCGAAGGAAAGAGAGAAGGTTTTTTTATATATAAAGAGAGCAAAACTGCCAACCTACATATGGTTGTGTGTAGTCATCACCTGATTTGGCGTGTATTTATCACCTTTCACACCTGTTTTGGCGTGTACTCATCACTACCCTCACCTGACAGACAATTCAGTGGAAGGGAAATTAATGAGCCGAAAGGCGGCAAGAGAAAATTAATGAGGCAGAAAGAAAAATGGCAGAATTTTTAAATTTACACAACCAACGAACAGTTCATGGCAAGGAATAGGAATATTAATGAGAAGGCGATAGACAATTCACGACAAGAAGTTCACTGAAACAAAAAAATAAAACAGATGGCAATGTTTCATTCGTCAACGACAGATGACGAAAAACTTCAAGAAACCTCCCCTTATAGAGCACCTTCGGCCTAAAAACTGCAACTTCTTAGTGCAAAATCTCGCCCTAACACCTACATCATGAAATGGTCATTAATTTTTCCATGAAACGGTAATCTATTGGTATGGTTTCCCAACACCTGCATAATGAAATTGTCTTATTTTTTATCTAGAAATGAAATGGTAGTCAATTGGTATTGGTATGGTTAGCCAATGGGCTTTGCAATTATGTTAATCATTATTGTTGTATAATTATATTAATCACTATTGTTATGGAATTTTCTAGAAATAATAGGAAGTTTCATAGCAATTAAAATTCTAATAATCCAATTTAAGTTTCACTCTAACTTATTATCAACTAACTAAGATTTTTATAGTATCTAACTAAAAAGTAAATTAGTGGAAAAAGTAGACAAGTTGTCAAGTACTTTTTATAAAAAAAAATTGAAAAAAAATTCTCATAAATAATATGTTGATCTCATAATGAGTATATTATTGTAATGGCTCACTATATGTATTGGAAAATTGCTTTTGATTCAATTGAATAGCAAAGTGTTTTTTCCTGTGCAAAAAGGTGAAAAGATAAAATAGTTATGGAACATTGAAACTTGTAATAATGTGTTATTTATACTTCGTCTAAAAGCAAAAGATAAGTGATAGAGCATATCTAGGTTTTAATAAATATTCACAATATCACAAATGTGAATTGAAATCTTCAAACCTTTTTAAAATAAATACTTCAATAAAAGTTGTGGTATACTACTCTTATTCGTAACATTTCAAAGTATGACACCTACACCAAAACTTTTAATTAATAAATCACAATAATAATATTATTTATTTATGATTAATAATAACATTATTATATCAAATTTAAAGTTTACTTAAAATTAAAATAAAGACTTTTCAAAATGGAACAAAAATGAATTAAAAAATGATTTATCTTCCAATAAAAATGAAGAATAATAACATTAAATCACAAGTACTATCAAAACAATGAAGTCATAAAGACACAAATGGATTAAAATAATGATATTTCTTACATCAAGAATGATTTGAAATAACTATATCTCTCATATCAAGAATGATCATATTAAATGACTCATTAAAGTGATGACTACTTGACACTTTGTGGGATATTTTATATTTTATATTTTATATTTTATGTTTTATGTTTTTTTTTGGGTAATCTCACAATACCTATTAAAACTACATAAAAATAGTCATAATGTTGCATTTAACCTATGGAAAATTAAGAATTTCAAATTCTATAAAATTAAAAATATTTTTTATTTGAACGTGTAGGTTTTCATAATTAGTCATAATGCTAGAGAAACTTCTCTAACAAGTCCAAAGTTTCCAGTGGATAATCCACCCATCATCAATGACATGAAAACTATAGGTTTAGAGTGGACACTCCACCCATCATCACGAACATGAAAAGTTGGACACTCCACCCATCATCATGGACATGAAAACCATTTGTGGAGTTTTGAAATATCCAACCTTTGGAGTGGACACTCCACCCATCATTAGAGACCTAAAAACATCACACAATTTTATTTCAAAAGTTTTTCTAACAATATTTTTATTTTTTATAATATTAAATTAATAAAAAATAATAATAACTTTAAAAAAATTAATGTAATCATAAACCACTAATTCCAACTCAAATAAAATTAACTCATAATCCATTACAATATATAGTATATATAATAAATAAAATCTATTTAATTTTGTTTTTTTAAACTCCAACCAAATTTAAAAAAAATAAAAAAAATACAGAAATTTAAATGGCCATTATCAATCAGGGCTTTGCATATGTTTATAATTTTACCTAATTTTCAGGTCAAATCAAAGTCTGTTGGGCAGATAGATCATGGGATACCGATCATTCAAATTACGAGTGTTTTTCAAATTCAAAACATTTTTATGATTTTTGAAGTGGGACTTGAATTTAAACAAATAGAATAACATTTATTTCCATCACTAAAATTAAATTTTCAAATTCAAAACATTTTTATGATTTTTTAACTTTTTATGGAAGTGGTACTTGAATTTAAACAAACAGAATAACATTTTTTTCTCCTCACTAAAATATTATATAAATTATAATAGAAGTGTAAACCGTTAACATATTAATTTTAAATTATGAAAATTTCAAATAATTTTCTAATTAACTGTATTTAAATATCTAAAAAATTAATATAAACAAAACATCAAATCAACAGGCCGTACCATGAAACAATGAGCACATGAATTAAATAATGTGTGGACCCAACCACACCATGAATCGACCGGCGCATGGAACAATCCTGAATGAGGTGATGGACGGGAAGAAGCCAATAGGGAACAATCATGTAGGTGATAGAGAGAAAATGTAACCTTTTAGTGTGGTGTCTACTAAAATGTTTTTATTTATTTACATAGAAATGAGAATTTTTTTGTACTTTTTATTATTGGTTTATTTTTAGTTCCTGGTGGGAAGGTATAACATGAATGCTAGAATTTGAAGAGAATTTAGGTAGACGAAAGTCAATTCCTTCTAATCATCTTAGCTCTTAATGAGGAGCTTAATTTTGGGAATAGGTTTTCCAATTTAAATTAACATCAATTTGTTTAGTCACTGGTTTGTTGTTTGTTGTTTAGATCATCCCAAGTATTAATAATAACCAAATTCTTGGATTTTTTTGAACAGTATACAATATTTGACTATTGTTTGGAGATAAAATCAAGTGTCTTCTTGATGCTTTCCTATTCTTGGCATAGTAATGTAATAGGCTGGGTGTCCCTTAGTGGTTTTAGCAAATCCATGTGGTTCAACAGCAACAAGAAAAGGAGTCCCCAATATACAATCAACAGGCAAATCTGCTAAAAGAAACTTCATTCCTAAAGCATACTCATCAAACCATAAAATGCCTTTAAGAATCTCATAATCAAAATCTGTGGAGATGTTTCCTAGCCTGATAGCAGAGTAATTGCTAGGAAGCCAATATTTGCAAGGAATTAATTTCTTATGGAGGAGATTCATGTCAGATCCGGTGTCAAGCAAAGCATTTAAGTGAAACATATAAGCAATCATTTTGGGTTCACATAAGGAGGTTTTCTGGGTTCATGCTGAGATCGCAAGAAGAAGCAATTGGCAAAGACAGAAGCTCGAGACAAGTTGATTTTCAAGCTTCATTCTCCGTTGGAGGAAGCCTTTGAGTTTACAAGTGGTATCAGAGCCATAATCCCCTTTTCGCCCCGGGTATGATAACATAATTCTCACTCTATTATTTGTTCTATTGTTTAAAATTTTAAATCTTGAGAGCCGTATCAAGAGTCTTGGGCCTTTGAAAGACAAGGTTTCCACTCTTGCGACTTTCTGAAAGCCGTATCAAAACTCTCGGGCCTTTGAAAGACAAGGTTTCCACTTCTGCGACTTTCCAAGTTTTAACTAGTTATTGCCTGAGTAGTCGGCCAAGAGCCTACTCAACATTCTTTCACTCTGGTGCAAAGAACTAGAACTAAAAGCCCTTCTTTTTTGTGCAGTAATAGTTATTTCTTTCTTCATGGATTCATCTGTTTCTTTCCGTACCAATTAGAATGCTGAAGATCTTAGTGCTTCAAGTTATGAACCTCAAAACTGTCTCATGATTCACTACATGCCTACCATAGAGACATTAGATCCAAGGTTCCAAAACATTTACAAAGGAATGAGACCACCAGGAACCCCTAGATATGGTCTAGGGTATATAGAGCAATGTGACCAGGTCATACCTGATTGCAGATTCAACAATCCCTTATCTACATCCATGCAAAGACCATCTATTGATGAAATTCACAAATTTCATTCAATCATGACAAGATGTCCAAAAAACACTATTGAACAAGCATGGATTAAGAAGATGCTAAATTGGGATTTATTCACCCACCCTGAAACATCTGAATTTAATCTTTCCACTTCAGATGCAGAGAAGGCCAGTTTGTCTCAAGACTGGCAGACATATATTTCTGAAAACGAACTATGGATTTCTTTTTATGAATGGAAAAGAAAATCTCAAAATCCAGCAGTTCAAATGATGGAAGGAGGGAAAGAAATATCTGCTCAACATGAATGGAAAAGTCTAGAAGGAAAAACTGTAGAATCTAGATCAACTTTTCCACCTTTTAAGGGTATCATCCTAGAAGACAATAACAGACAAGCCAAAGCTATACCACTGATGTTAGCAGAGGAAGCTACCCAACTTTCGGGTATAGAAAAAAGAGTCCAGTCCATAACAGAACAAGTAAACTGGACAAACACTGCTCTTAGAGGTATGGCTACACATACTTTTGTCACAAACGACTATGCCAGAAAAGGGCATATTAGAGACTTGCAAGTCTCTACAAATACAATAATCCAATCTGTAAATCGGATTAATGACAGAGTTGCAGACATCCACAACCAAGTTGGCAAAACCAAAGAAATAATAATGATCAAGTCTGGTGATTCTGCAAGAAATCATGAAGAATTAATGGAAGGATTAGGAGAAGCTTTTTCAATTATGGGAAAAACTTTGTTAGAAATCAAACCAAAAGACAAAACTCTTGATAAACCAATTCCCAAATCCTTTATCCTTCCTCATTCTCCAATCTCTATTATTTCTCTTGTATATAATCCCAAAGAAGAAACTATGGAGAAAAAGTTTCCTATTCATTTCCCACAGGAAGAACCCTCTTCTTCCTCTTCTCAAGACAAAAACTTGTCTTTGATCTCGGTCCAAAGACCCTCGTATGAAAATATTCCCCATCACATGAATAGACCATCTACACCTGATCTATTAGGAAAGGGAAAAATGCCAGAAACCCAGACATTTTCAGAGGATTGGTTCTCTGAATGGAATATAGATGGACTATCTATTGGACAAATTCGAAAAATGATAGATAGAATGTATGTCTCCTACAAAATCATGTGCATGAAAGGGGAAAGTGAGATAGAAGCATGCAAATCTATAATTCAATGCTTCACAGGGACACTCAGCAAATGGTGGGAAGTTATTTCTTCACCCATCATGATAACAAAAATGGAAGCAAAAGTTTTGAGGGATGAACAAGGAGATATTGTCTACCATCTAAATGGAACTCGTCATAATAATACGATAGGATCTCTTACCACTCTAATTCTAGAACATTGGTGTGGTACTGAAGAAGAATTGGCTGACAAGCATGAAATGATATTGATGAATGTCAAATGTAGGAAGATGTCTGAATATGAAGAATTCCATAAAGAATGGACACAAAGGATATTTGAGGTAAAACACAGCCAAAATCTTTTATGGAAACAAGTCTATCTTACAGTGATCCCAAGTAAATTTGTAGAATACCTCAAAATGCAAGAAGTCTTCAAATTACCCTATGAGATGTACACTTGGGGAGAAATTTATTCTCTTGTTGCTAAAGCTCTCATTGGACTATGTATCAACATGAAAGTCCATAAGTCTATCAACAAATTATCTCATCTTCCTGACAGTAAGTCAATTTGTGAAAAATATGGGTTATATCTTGCAGATCCAGCGAAAAAAAGAAGAAAGAAAATCAGGACATATAAAGAACAGAAAAGAGGAAGATATAAACAAAAGACCCATTATTATGAGCCTGAAGATATCAAGCTCAAAACACACTCTAGCCAAGCAAGGCAACAAGTGCAATGCTGGCTCTGTAGTAAAAATGGACACATAGCAAGTTCTTGTCTAGAAGGAAAGAACTCAAGAATGTCTAAAGGGAAAATTTCATAACAAAATGCTAAAGAAGCTTATCAAAAAGCTAGTTCTGAAACAACACAACAATTAGCACATAGAATGCATTGCAATAGATGTGGAGCCAATGACCACCAGACAAACCAATGCCCACATCATCCTTTTGTTAAAAAGAAGAAGTCCACCTATTACATGAAGGTTGTTGTCTTGAATCAACAAAAACATCAGAATTTGACATCTCCTCAGATGATGAAAATATTCTTCTCAATCATCAATGCAAGTGTGATAACCCAAAGTTTTGCTCTTGTGCAGAATCCTCTGATTTTGATTATATATCTAGTCCTACCCAACGCAGACATAAATTGAAAGTATGCATGTACCATAGTACTGGAGATCAAGAAGCCTAGATGCTTGCCCAAATAAAAGATCTCCCTGAAGGAGATATGAAAAGTTCTTTACTCAAGTCCTTTTTAGAATCTATGACACCAAGAGAAAAGCAAAATATTTCAGGACCTTCTTGTAAAGAAGGATTTAAGCCTTTGTTTCTTCAGGCTTAATTTGAGAGAAATACCAAATCATTTATCAAGCACCATAAAGAAACCAAGTTGCAGCATCCCTCACTCATTGATTTGGCAAAAGAAGTTTTTTCTCTCAAAAAAGAGGTTGTTGAATTAAAAATAGAATTGCACAAATATGGGAAGGATTCTGAAAATTCATATAAGATCGATGCTTGGGCTAGAAAAGAAATAAAAGCCCTAAAAGAGCAGGTAGAATCTTTTCCCCCTCCTTTAGAGGATATTCCAACTGAACATGGCCAAATCTCAAGCCAGTTGCAAGGATTAAATGCTATGAAGATTCTGCCTATCAAAATTCAGAAGTATCATGTGCAGGTAAAATTATAAATAAATGGAGAAATGTTTCACATAAATGCTTTGCTTGCCACCAGATCTGACATGAATCTCCTCCATAAGAAATTAATTCCTTGCAAATATTGGCTTCCTAGCAATTACTCTGCTATCGGGCTAGGAAACATCTCCACAGATTTTGATTATGAGATTCCTAAAGGCATTTTATGGTTTGATGGGTATGCTTTAGGAATGAAGTTTCTTTTAGCAAATTTGTCTGTTGATTGTATATTGGGAACTCCTTTTCTTGCTGCTGTTGAACCACATGGATCTGCTAAAACCACTAAGGGACACCCAACCTATTACATTACTATGCCAAGAATAGGAAAACATCCACCAGTCAAGAAGACACTTGATTTTATCTCCAAACAACAGTGAAATATTGTGTACTGCTTAGAAAAATCCAAGAGTTTGGTTATTATTAATACTTGGGATGATCTAAACAACAAACCAATGACTGAATAGATTGATGATAATTTAGATTGGGAAACCTATTCCCAAAATTGGGCTCCTCATTGGGAGCTAAGATGGTCAGAAGGAATTGAATTTGGTCTACCTGGATTCACTTCAAATTCCAACATTCATGTTATATCTCCCCAACATGTTATAGGCAGGATACATCAAGATTCTACTATTGCTGCTAGAGAGATATTAATAGAAATGGGAGACCTCACTCGACAAAGAAATTCATTCAGAAGATGGTTCTGCCAAACTTCTCAGCTATGGCGTGAGACTCCAGACCATTCCTATCTAATAATAAATCAAATGAGGGCATTACAGTCTTGGCCTCAACAAGACCCTTCTAGCCTTTTTTATCAGATAAATTATTATCAGTATCGAGCCATGTGGGATCATATATGTTTGTGGAGTGACAGGGATAGATATTATTACTGCATGGTGAAATTCTCCACTCATTTTAGAGAAAATACAAATCCTGAACCAGATTGGCTTGAAGATTGGTGGAAGAAGTTTGGATTAAATCCAAGTGCTATACACCCTGATGTATTAGACATTGAACAAATGTTTCATCAGTTAAATATTTCCAATAATGTTCATCGGCTAAATCAAATCTCCAATAATGGGTATATGACCCGTTTCATAAATGAAAGACATCCCTGGGTCATCCGAACCAAATGTCCTACAACAAGAGGAAGACAGTGATGAAGATCCCCAGATGTACCAAAAAATCTACACTCAACATTGGGATCCTTATCATTTCAATCATTTTCATGATCAATTGGTGGAATAAGGGGACCCTCATGTCTTATTGGCTGACAGTGGTGCTAGTCGGTTTCCGTGGATTTGTCGTCACAAATCTCCACCTTGTAAATTCTAATAAAAGCATATTAGAAACCTAGATCACTTCTCTATATTTTGGCGTGGTTTGACCCGCATTTCTAAGATTCTTTGGTTCTGTATAAAGTAGATTTGAAATTTGGTCGGAGATTCTTGCATGTTTGCTCCACCAAATCTCCAGAAGTAGATTGCTAAATCTAAAAAGTAGATTTGATATCTTTATGTCTCATCTATGAAATGATTTTGGTCTCCAAAATTGTGTATATAAGGAGGTGAGAGGTTCATTCCTAGGGAGTTAGTCAGTCAGACATTAGAGTTTGAGTAGAGTTGCATAGAGTCTAAGATCCGAAGTTCTCTAAGCTCCCTCTCTTTGAGATTTGTGTCTTTCTTAAAGTTTGCATAAGTGTGTGGTGAGAACTGAGCATTCTATGCTCAAAGTCTGTAATACCCAAGACGCTCTGGCTCTTTAATATATATCAACTTCCACATTTCATCTCTGAATATTGTCTATTATCTTGTCTCTGTTATATGCTTTATCTGTTTGCCTATTATTGCGATCATCTGGAGTTCACTGGAAGACTTAGATAAAGTTCACTGAAGCAATTTCTTGAAGTTCACTTAGGTCCTAAATAGCATCTGTAGTAAGTCTTGTAAGGCAGGTGACTGCTAAGGGCAGTTTTGGGCGTTGGGCTATTTGAAGGTTCATGGTGGCAATCGTTTTGGGTTCACATAAGGAGGTTTTCTGGGTTCATGCTGAGATCGCAAGAAGAAGCAGCTGGCAAAGACAGAAGCTCAAGACAAGTTGATTTTCAAGCTTCATTCTCCGTCGGAGGAAGCCTCTGATTTTACAAGTGGTATCAGAGAAAATCAGAACATATAAGGAACAAAAAAGAGGAAGATATAAACAAAAGACCTATTATTATGAGCCTAAAGATATCAAGCTCAAAACACACTCTATCCAAGCAAGGCAACAAGTGCAATGTTGGCTCTGCGGTAAAAATGGACACATAGCAAGTTCTTGTCCAGAAGAAAAGAACTCAAGAATGTCTAAAGGGAAAATTTCATAACAAAAGGATAAAGAAGCTTATCAAAAATCTAGATCTAAAACAACACAAGAATTAGCACATATAATGCATTGCAAAAGATGTGGAGCCAATGACCACCAGACAAACCAATGCCCACATCATCCTTTTGTTAAAAGAGAAGAAGTCCACCTATTACATGAAGGATGTTGTTCTGAATCAACAGAAACATCAGAATTTGACATCTCCTCAGATGATGAAAATATTCTTCTCAATCATCAATGCAAGTGTGATAACCCAAAGTTTTGCTCTTGTGCATAATCCTTTAATTCTGATTATATATCTAGTCCTACCCAACGAAGACATAAATTGAAAGTATGCATGTACCATAGTACTGGAGATCAAGAAGCCCAGATGCTTGCCCAAATAAAAGCTCTCCCTGAAGGAGATATGAAAAGTTCTTTACTCAAGTCCTTTTTAGAATCTATGACACCAAGAGAAAAGCAAAATATTTCAGGACCTTCTTGTAAAGAAGGATTTAAGACTTTGTTTCTTGAGGCTTCATTTGAGATAAATACCAAATCGTTTATCAAGCACCATAAAGAAACCAAGGTGCAGCATCCCTCACTCATTGATTTGGCAAAATAAGTTTTTTCTCTCAAAAAAGAGGTTGCTGAATTAAAAACAGAATTGCACAAATATGGAAAGGATTCTGAAAATTCATATAAGATCGATGCTTGGGCTAGACAAGAAATAAAAGCCCTAAAAGAGCAGGTAGAATCTGTTCCCCCTCCTTTATGTAGATTCTACAGTTTTTCCTTCTAGACTTTTCCATTCATGTCAAGCAGATATTTCTTTCCCTCCTTCCATCATTTGAACTGCTGGATTTTGAGATTTTATTTTCCATTCATAAAAAGAAATCCATAGTTTGTTTTCAGAAATATATGTCTGCCAGTCTTGAGACAAATTGGCCTTCTCTACATTTGAAGTGGAAAGATTAAATTCATATGTTTTAGGGTGGGTGAATAAATTCCAATTTAGCATCTTCTTAATCCATGTTTCTTCAATAGTGTTTTTTGGACATCCTGCCATGATTGAATGAAATTTGTGAATTTCATCAATAGATGGTCTTTGCATGGATGTAGGTAAGGGATTGTTGAATTTGCAATCAGGTATGACCTGGTCACATTGCTCTATATACCCTAGACCATATCTAGGGGTTCTTGGTGGTATCATTCCTTTGTAAATGTTTTGGAGCCTTGGATCTAATATCTCTATGGTAGGTATGTAGTGAATCATGAGACAATTTTGAGGTTCAGAACTTGAAGCACTAAGATCTTCAGCATTCAAATTGGTATGGAAAGAAATAAGTGAATCCATGAAGAAAGAAATAACTATTACTGCACAGAAAAGCAAGGCTTTTAGTTCTAGTTCTTCGCATCGGAGTGAAAGAATGTTGAACAGGCTCTTCCCCGACTGTTCAGGCAATAACTAGTTAAAACTTGGAAAGTTGCAGAAGTGGAAACCTTGTCTTTCAAAGGCCCGAGACTTCTGATACGGCTTTCAGAAAGTCGCAAGAGTGGAAACCTTATCTTTCAAAGGCCCGAGACTCTTGATGGGACTATAGCAATGAGTTTTCTTTTGATGTGACATTGATGTGACATTAATTTGTCTTTTACCATAAATTTGTGTATGCAATGTAATGTTTAACATAGGGAAACAAATATATATTTTTGGATATAATAAAAATATTTGTCTTTCTCATTTCTAATTGGTTGATAAAATTGAAGTGTTATTGCTCCCTTCAGGTCTTTCAATATGTAGAATTAATTACATAATCAATGAATTTGACCAATCACCACATCTAAATATAAAAAGTTTTACTATGTATTTATTATTATGCATTATTATATTTATAATATATTTATTATCTAATATATTATTTATTATTATATTTATAATATATTTATAATATATTTATTATATTTATATTATATTTATGAATATTATAGTTTCATTCAACTTATTTTTCATAACAAACAACCCTCAATTATTATCTTTTGACAAAAAATATTCATTATTTGTGCATTTAGTTATATCAAGTTTCATTGTTCAACATGTGTTTCCCAACTAACTCGGCAGGGACTGCGTTTCCATGCAACCCTTGTTTAAATATATAAATATAAACAACATAATTAACATGAAGTGTGGTCTCTTATAATTTATTAATTCTCTCACTCAAATGTGTTTTGGGTTTTGAATATTTCCAAAAGAGTGAGGATAATTAAGTGCAGTGAGGAGTGATAAGATGATAATTGAAAGAAATCATCATATTTTTGCTTATAAAGGAATACAATTTCATTAATTTTAATATTATATTACAAGATAAGATTAAATTTAAAATTTAAATATGGTTAAGAAAACAAAATAATAATTATTGATAATTTTTATATATTAAATTATATTTTTTCAAAGTAATTTCATAAAATTAAATTTAAAATTTAAATATGGTTAAGAAAATAAAATAATAATTATTGATAATTAATATATATATATATATATATATATATATATATATATATATATATATATATATATATATATATAAA
>JASDQU010242971.1:61072-72465 GCA_032191745.1 Picea mariana
ATAATTCAAGAAAGAAAGACAGTCTTATTATAAATATAAAATATTAAAATTTTATACAATACAAGTTTTCTAAGTTTTTTTAGTAGATTATACATCAAAATTCCACTTTACCACTTTATATTTATGATAAATCTAACTAAATTTGCTTGGATTAAGCATTGGTTGTAAAAGCTTTCTTTCCGTGTCTACAACAACCAAGAATGATAACAAATGGTACAAAATTAAGCTTTATTCACTCAAACTGTGAAAGTGAATAAAGATAAAGATATATAGACATTTAATTCAATCAAACTACCTTAACCAGTGACAAAAGTCAGTAAACTACTGCAAGAATTTACCATATACCACTTTTTTAAAAGCAATTCACTATATTAGTAATATTACATTTTCTTAGATACATAATGTATCATAACACACAAGGCAAAAGGTACCAACAATGCCGCCAAAAATCCCAACTCATTTAAAAATATATATATATATAAAGAAAAGAGATCAAGACAAGGACAACCATGTGACATGAATCTGAAATACAAAGAATTTATCGCAAACCACCATCAACCATCATCAAACAAGTTCTTTCAACATGTCCAATAAAATAAAATGGTTAACAACCACATCCAAAATCTGGTAAATATTCATGTTCCATCCCAAAAAAATCCAAATTTTAAAACCACTTGAACTCACTTCTTCCTTTCCCCGCTTCGGGGTTATGCTAGTTATATTATTATGAACAACTTCGATTGATATATCAGCATGAACTTAGACTGAGGGAAACCAGTTGCATGGCGAAGCATCTCACGTGCTCTCGCTGAGGGAAGCACGATGGAACAAATTTTTTTAGGTTCAAAATGTTGACTTTGAAATGCAATTCAGAAAGACACAGCCCACCAGTTTCTCTTTCTCATATGGTCCAATCACATGGATTCAGACTTTCTTCAACTGTTTCAACTCTATTATTTCTATTGAATGCCGATGGATCGAATTTGATAGAGTTTCATCTCATATTGTCTTCCTTCCTACCACACTATAAATATGTGCAAAAATCCCATAGTTTCATCATTCAATCAATCAATCCTAAATTTATGTTTGGTGAGTGTATGAAAGAATGGCTTGAGTTTATGAGAGTGTTCACAGGAGCCTTCCCAATCAGGGTAAGTCTTTTCTTATAGTCGAGAGAGTTCAAGAACTCACGAAGAAGCAGAAAGAAATTATACCAGAAAGGTATATCAGAAGAGATGAAGAAAGACCAACACTTTTAATCAACAGCTCGACATCCCCATCATTGGCATGGCCAAGCTTTCAGAAGGACTGCAGAGAGAAGGAGAAATTAATAAGATTTCCACGGGTTCTGAAGAATGGGGATTCCTCCAGGTATCATTTCAGTAACTATCGCTTTCTTGGTATCATGAACTGTTTCGGAAAAAATAACTGAATATATTGTGGTGGGGAGTTTTGTAGGTTGTGAATCACGGTATCCAAAACTCCTTAATAGATGGTATTGAAAGAGTTGGAAAGGATTTCTTCCAGCTTCCTTTGGAAGAGAAACAAAAGTATGTGGTGAATCCAAGAGATCTTGAAGGATGTGGCCACAAATTCGTCGTGTCTAAAGGGAAAAAGATGGATTGGGGTGACTTGTTGGGTTTGAAAATGTCTCCTTCTGAGTGTAAAGATTTGAATGTGTGGCCACTTCAACCTACAAAATTCAGGTGCACTTCAAACATATATGTTCAGGCAGGGAAATACTAAATGTTATATAACACAAAATCATTACATGATCTTTTTGTTTTTAGTATAATATAATCATTAGTGATTGATCTTCATCTTAAGAAATGTGTTAATATTTCATAATTTTTTTTGTATTAAGGAATTTCTAAATATTTTGATGATTACAATATTAGATAATTATGAGGATATGTTAGATATTGGGTCATTAGGAATGGAAGGGGTTCCATTTTTTCGATATTGTTATTATTCCATAGTTGAACATAGAATATAGGAGTGGGATATTGATCACACAAAAGAGGAGGTAAAAATTGTGTAGTACCCATTCAGACCACAATGTCAATGGAAACTCCATAGTGAGTGCTCCATTTCTTTTTACTTTCATTTCATGACTAAGGAAAAAAAATAGAGAATAGGCCTCGCCTTGTAGCTGGGTTTTCTTCTTAATTGGGTTTCTAAGATCACATATTTTGTTCATTTGTGTGGATGGTGTGTTCATTTTCTTGTCTATTTCACCTCTAACGAACTATTCCAATGGAGTACCTATGGAAGTTTATAAATCATATCATATTGGTATCAGAGCAATTTTCTTTGGGGTTTTGTGGCAAGTTGTAGGATCCAAGAATTGCCATAAGAAGAAAGTCTCAGAACCCTAGCTATGGCAGATGAGTCCAATTGTAGGAACCTTCGAGATGAGGTAGAGGCGATATTTTTTAAGGTGGAAGAAAAATTCATTGATATCTCTTGCAAGATGGTTAGAACAAGTTTGGACAAAGTTGGATCAGACGAAAAATTGGGAGATATTGAAGACCTAGAAATGGATCCAAAGAAAGAGCAACCAAGTTCCACCACAATCATCACTTGATATTCACAAACTCTTTTGAAAATGTAAGTGAAAGTGGACATCAAACTCTAACAAGGTTAAATTGATGTCATATATTAAGTTAAATCAATAGTTTCAGTAGTTAGAATTTTTTTTTACTATCCATGTCATAGAAAAAGAGTAGAATATTTCCTTGTCCCTGTTGAAATTAGAGGTCCATGCCCCTAACGTGGTGGGAAATACACATGGAGATACTTAGGCAGAAATACATGTTGGGAAATCCACATGGAGATACTTAGGTTGGAGGGTATTTCCCATGGAGATACTTAGGTTGGAGGGTGATCTCCAAATAACCAAGAGGGAGGTGTTTAAAACCATTATCAAGTCCCAGTTCTATCCCATTGGCTATGTAGATGACCAATGGATCCATCGACATCACTTCAAGCATAGTCAAGGGTAGAGTGTAAGAGTATACCACCAATTTCATAAAAAATGGAAAATATGTTCGGTATTTCTCCCAAGAACCCAAACATACTCCCTAGTTATTTTGGGGGTCTACATAGTCATTTATGGAAGAAAGTGATGTTTTTTAAACATTGGAAAATTGATTAGTATTGTGTGCAAGAAAAATACATGGAGAATATAGGCAATAAGAAAGGAAAGCCATGTGGTTCCAAATATGAAGACCACCTAGATGCTTCCAAGGACGGGAAGAAGAAGTGTAAAGGAAAGAACAAGGAGACAATAGATGCTACACATCAGTGCAAGTATCCAAACAACCACTACAACCATTGTGATATCAATGTTCACATTAAGGATAAGTTTTGGAAGCTACATCTAGATCTAAATCCAAAGAACCATAAGAAGGATTCCAAAATAAGAAGGATGTGGGATCTATCTTGAGTTCCCCTCCACTGATCACATGCCCTAAATACACCAATGATTGCTAATAAAACTCACATTTCTTAAGGTTATCCAACAATTGATTCTTTTTCAAAGACTCTAACACTTGCGTAAGATGTGATATGTGATCTCCATAGGTAGAGCTATAAACCAATATGTCATCCAAATGCACTATTACAAATGAATATAAATAGGGACACAACACATCATTTAACGATCACATAAATGTATCTAAAGCACTACATAAACCAAAAGGAATGACCAACCATTCATACATACCTTGCATTGTATTGAAGGTGTTCTTCCATGTGTCTTCTTATTTAACACATACTTGGTGGAATCTCAATTTGAGATCTGATTTAGTGAAGTACTTGGCATTCTGTAACTAGTTTAACAAATCATCAATCTTGGGTAGAGAGTACTGTGTGATGTTGTTCAAAGCTCTATAGTCAATATGCATTTTCCAAGTCCCATCCTTGTTGGGTACTATTATGAAAGGTTACCCACAAGGTGATGTTCTTGGTTGAATTACTCCTTGCTCCAAAAATTACTACAATTGTTTCTTCACTTTGTCTTCTTCTAGAAATTGTTTATACAATCCAATATTTGGTAATGGGGAGTTAGGAAACAATTATATCTTGTGATCCAATTCCATCTTAGGTGGCATCCATTTAGTCTCTTGGAACACTCCTCTATATTCCTACAACAACTCCTCCAATTTGATCCAGGAGGATCTCGGTGGCCAACCATTTTTTCCAATTGGCCCAAAACAGTTTTTGGCAACTTACTATTTTTAGCAGTTTTTCTGTTCCTGAACTTCCTGGGTCATTTTTAGGGCCTAAACGTATATTTTTCACGACCGACACCTCAATAATAGCGAAAGGATTTTATTGATCCCCCCAAATGAATCTCCTCGTCAATACCTTTCCAACCAACTATCGTGCGCTCAAAACGAAGATCGTATGCAAACGCTACGACCCTGCGAAGTTGATGTACTAACTTACCCCAATAGGGCCCACATGAATTTTGGTGCCTCATATCCTAGGGTTAGGTTTCTGGATGTCTAGGATTTTGGCATTCATGTTTATTGTAAAAATTCCTTCAGAGCCTCATTGTACTCATCTTCTTGCGAATGAGCATAGCTGTCACATCTCTTCTCAGAGATAAGTTGCCACCATTCTAGCAAGCTTGTTTTCAGTCTGTATTTTACAGTTTCAACATATTTATTATTTAATAAAAGTCAAGTTTTGTTGTATCTTTGTTATTTTTCATAGTGTTTCTGTGTTAATGTTATAAATCTGCATCTTCATTTTGTTCCTCTCCTAAATCTGGATCAATGGTATCAGAGCGGTCTTCTCCTTGTCATTTTTTTTAATGCATGTCCCCGATGCGGTCAGGGTATAGAGAGTTGGGTCTTGATCTTGTTTCTATTGAGGAGAAATTCTCTCACACACCCAAGAAACTGCCCATGGTGGGAGAAAATAAATATGATGAGACAGGGGATCCTTTCAAAATGTTGCTCGAGGAATCCCTAGAGCGACAGAGGAATGAGATGATGAAAAACTTTACACAAATCCTTTGATGACTGTCGACAAGCAACACATCCAACTCAAGCGGAGGTGCCACCCCCTTTAAGGTACAGATCAATTTTGATATTTCTATACTTGAAGTTCAAATAGATACATATGTCGTATATAAATGGTTAAACTTTCTAGAAGGGTATTTTTCTGTCCACAGCTTTTCCAATAGAGAAAATATTACATTTGTGCTCCTCAATGTCGTCCCCTATGTCAAATATTGGTGGGAGACTTTCTGTGAGAAAAAGGAAATAGAGGGATCCACATTATTTGCAGTTGCACCCACTTGGGGTTCTTTCATGGATGTTATTAAGGAACAGACCACACTATGGCAGGAAAGAGACCAAACAATGCTAGAGTTCACCAATGTCTTCCATACCTTGTGCACCAAGCTGCATATCAAAGATTCTGAGCGACATATAGTGCTCAAGTATCGTGATAGTCTGCATAGATACATCCATATGGAAATGGAGATTTTGGACATCTCATCCTTGGGTGCAGCCTATTGATATGTCATCAAAATCAAGAAAAAGATTAAACAAAAGGCACGACAGTTTGGGTTTGGGAACCCCTCACAGCAGAAGCAGGGCAAGGGAAACCCCAACCCGCAAAACAAAGGACAAAGAAAATATGGGAAAGCTCAAGAAAACCATTTCAAGTCGCAAGCAAAGAAGGACAATGGGAAGACAAAGAACGATACCATGAAGTGGTGTGACTTCCATAAGAGCCCCCGACATAAAAATGTTGATTTCTACTCAAAGAAGTCATTGGTTTCTGAGGTAAAATCCTCTGAATGAGATGCAAGTTTTGACTTTGAGTCAGAACTAGAAAAGGGGAGATGAATCATTGATGCAGAACCTAGTGCTTCCCTTGCTACCACCAAGATCTAGCCCGTTGAACCTAATGAGACAGAGGAAGGCGAACGCCTCTTTCATTCACAGATGTGGGTGAAAGGTACTCCACTGCAATTCATCATTGATAGCGGTAGATAGAAGAATGTCATCTTAGCAGAGGTTGTTAAGAAGTTATCCCCACCAAAAATTTTGCACCCACAACCCTACACTATCGAATGGCTCTGTCAAGGGAGCGATCTTTGCGTCAACCAACATTGTCACCTGTCGTACGACATCGAGCCATTCGAAGATGAGGTATTGTGTGATGTTTCTCCCCTTGAAGTTTGTGATGTTCTTTTGGGAAAACCTTATTTATGGAAATGCCATGTTGTATATGAGTCTAGGAATCACAATGTTATTATTACTTTGAACATGAAATTGTACAGGATACCCAAGGTAGTCCCACCTAGTGTTATTTCCTTGATCTATGACAAGTAATGCATGAAGGTAATTTATCAGAGTAGGAAGTTTGTCTTCTTCTTGATTCTCTCTCAGAGTGAGCAAAAGGTTGAAGTCACATCCATGACCTCCACGACCAATCTCTCTACACAAAAAAAGAAAGTGGATAAGGTCATGGAAGAATACAAAGACATTTTCCCATCACCTACTAGGGTACCTCTACACTGCCAGGTCAAGCATCACATCGATTTGACCACCAACACATCACTACCCAATGGGCTAGTCTATTGCCGCTCTCTGCTAGAAAATGAAGAGATCAAGCGTCATATCCAAGAACTGCTCCATAAGGGGCACATCTAACCCAACTCATCACATTGTGGAAGCCCAATCGTGCTGGTGTAGAAGAAATATGAGACCTAATGACTTTTCATTAATTAATGGGCCTTAAATAAAATCATAGTCAGGAACTGGTACCCGATTCCTCGAATCGACGATCTCCTTGATCAACTCAAGGGGGAAAAATACTTCAACAATATTTATTTGAAGTCTGGATACCATCAGGTCTCAATAGAGCAAACAGATGTATGGAAAATTGCCTTCAAGTCATAAAAATGTCTTTTTGAATGGTTGGTCATGCCATTTGGTTTGAAAAATGCTCCAACAAATTTCATGAGGATGATGGATGATATCTTGCATCCTTTCAATAATTCATTTTTTGTGGTGTATCTGGATGAAATCCTCATCTCCAATAAGAATTGGGCAAAACACTTGCAACATATTCAAGAGGTTTTGCACACTCTACGACAACACAAGTTATATGCCAAGTTGGAAAAATACTCCTTTGGCATGGACGCGGTCCAATACCTAGGCTACATTTTTTATGTGCATGGTGTGCATGTTGATCTAGCCAACATCCAAGTCATCCATGACTGGATAGCCCCAACCATGCTCATTTAGCTTCAAATCTTCTTAGGCCTTGCTAATTTATATTGCAGGTTTGTGTTGGGATTCTTCCATATCGCATGGGCCCTTAGCCAAATAACCAGGGGTGGTGGAAAGGAAAAATTTGTGTGGGGCCTATCCCAACAAAAAGTGTTCGATGATCTAAAGAAGTGCTTGTGCTCATCCCCAGTGCTTTCATTACTTGACCTGCAACAATCCTTTGAGATCAGGACAGATGCTTTAGAATATGTTGTAGGCGCAATCATCACTCAACACGACCATCCTGTGGCCTATCATTGTGAGACACTATCAGATGTTGTTTGTAAGTACCCTACTTATGAGAAATAAATGTACTCCAATGTGAAGGCCTTCCACGAGTGGAGGAATTCCATTCTCAAGAAGGAGACAGTCATCCATACTGATCATAAGACACTGCAATTCATGCAGACACAAGGTAAATTGTAGAATGACCGCCATCAGAAGTGGCCCACATATTTCCAAAAGTTCCACCTCAACATCAAGTATAAAACAAGAAGTACCAACCAAGTCGTTGATTTCCTTAGTTGACCTCTAGTCATGACACTCACCACAGTGCTAGATTCTTATAGCCACGAGACCTACAGATGGCCCCAACTCTATGAGATAGATCCTGACTTTGCCAATACCTACCAGATGTTGGGCACAAACACAACTGCCACTAATTTCCATCTTCAGGATGGACTGTTGTGCCATCTGGGCCATCTCTACGTTCCATCAAGTGAGTGAGAGAAGATGATTTGGGAAGCCTGCTACATTTGGGTGGCAGAACACTTCAGCATGGAAAATACAGTGGCAGTGTTGCAACGACATTTTTACTGGCCGAAACTACGACACAATGTCAGCAACTATATCTGGTCCTGCACTGCCTACGCTATTTTCAAACTGACCACTAAGAAACAAGGCCTATACACTACTCTTTCTAATATATATAGGTCCTGGGAATCCGTCTCAATGGGATAAATGTCGGTCCTTTTGTTTACCAAGCGAGGAAATGACTGTGTTTTTGTGGTTTTTGATCACTTTTCCAAGATGGCGATTTTGGCTTCCTGCAAAAAGAGCATCATAGAGGAGGCCACTATCAAGCTCTTCTTTGAATGAGTGTGGGTACACTTTGGGATCCTACAAACCATTATCTCAGATTGGGATATTCGGTTCCTTAGCACATTTTGGTCGAGCCTCTGGTCATTGTTGGACACCAAGCTCACCAAGTCCATTGCTTTCCACCCCAGACGAATGGCCAAGTTGAGGTCATCAACCAGATGATCGTGCACATCCTGTGCATGTAAAATTCCAAGAACCCCCACACTTGGGATGAGAGTCTTCCCTATGTTCAACAAAGATACAACAAATCCATACATAGTTCAATCGGGCATAGCCCCTTTCATGTGGGATTGAGATTTCAACCATTGGGTCCCATGGTTGTTGCACTACCCCTTACGGCAACCCAAGAAGACTCGTTGCATTCTTCAACTGGATATAACAAAGCCACCCGGTTCATTGATCGGATCCAACACATCCACAAACGGGTTCAGAATATTTTACAAAAGTCTAATGTTAAGTACACGCAGCACCATGATCAACACCAGGTGCCACACTAGTTTCAGGTGGGAGACAAAATTTGGTTGCACTTGTAGAAAGAACACCTTATAGGTCCTCATCGGAAGCTTCATCCACTCCATTATGGATCTTACACCATCACCAAGGTTGTGGGTAACAATTCTTTCTATCTCAACCTTCCCCCCTTCCTTGGCTTGCACCCAATGTTCAATGTGGGCCTACTTCTTCCTTATTTTCCACCATTATTGGACACCTCATAGATAGCATAACATTTGACACCAACAGAGCTCAACCCCGACTGCATGGAATAGGAATCCACTGATCATATCGTGGACAGAGAGGTAAAGGGAACTTGCCATCATAGGATCCAACTTTATCGAGTTGTTAAAGCAAGGTAGCTCCTGCACCAAGGAAAGTGGTTCACCTGGGGACGAATTCAACATAAATTTCCTCATCTGATGGGGGCACTCAACGTAATCGATACCATTGCTTCCTAAGCAGGGAGGATTGATCCAGGAGGATCTTGGTGGCCACCCACCTTTTCCAACTGGCTCAAAACAATTTTTGGCAACTTACTATTTTTAGCAGATTTTTGGTTCGTGAACTTCCAAGGCCATTTTGAGGGCCTAAAAAACACTTTTTCACGATTGTCCACCTCAATGATATTTGAATTATCTAATTGATCCCCCTAAATGAATCTTTTCATCGATACCTTTCCAATGAACTATCGTGTGATCAAAACAAATATCGTATGCAAAAGTTACAACCCCGAGAATTTGATGTACTAACTTACCCCAATGAGGCCCACATGACTTTTGGCACTTCATATCCTAGGGTTAGGTTTTTGGATGTCTAGGGTTTTGGAATTAATGTTTATTGTAAAATTGCTTTAGAGCCCGATTGTACTCATCTTCTTGCGAATGAGCATAGCCGTCACATCTCTTCTCAGAAATAAGCTGCCACCATTCTAGCAAGCTTGTTTTTAGTCTGCATTTCTTGTTTAAGTCAAGTTTTATTGTATCTTTGTTGTTTTTAATTATGCCTCTGTGTTAATGCTATAAATATGTGGTTTCATTTCATTCCGCTCCTAAATATGGATCACAGTTGTTATTTCTACTCTTTGGTACAAACCTCCAAGGACGCCTTTACTCTTATTGATTCCTCCCCTAGTACATTCTCTATTAAGAAAAGAAATATGTATTTCTTGCTATAACTGATCAATTTTTTGGCTTGATTTACACTTACCAAACAAATCTTTGATTTACCTTTGTGTGCACCAGTGATATAAGACTTCCCATCCTTGATCAGGTGGTACTATTTTTTTCTCTACATGAATATCACATACCTCATATACATGTAATATCTTCAAAACATTACAACACACACATCAAGGGGTACTACATCTAACTCCACTTCATCAATAAAATATGCACTTATAACAAACTTTATCTTACATTGTTTAGTGAATTTGATCTCTACATCCTTATTCACCCATCCCAATGGATATGTGCTTGGATGATGATGAACCTCCAACCTAAGCTTGCTTACCATACTATTTTCTATGAGATTGGCCCATGACCCATAATTGAATAGAGCATATACCTTGGTCCTTTTGACTGAGATCTTAATGTGAAATATTTTAGTCATCTCCTTCTCTTCTTTGTGATGAAGGATACTCATATTCACCTTCTTCTACGCTAAAATACATACAATATTTTGATCCACATCTGAGCTACTATCTACCTAATTTCTTGAATCCATACCGAATAAGTTATTCTCTTGGCATCCTTCTTACGGTTCTTTGGATTTGGCTCTAGATGTATCTTTCAACACTTATTTTTAGTGTGACCATCAATATTGAAATGGTTGCAATGGTTATATGGATCCTTAGACTAATGTGTAGTATTTGTCATTTTCTTGTCTTTTCCTTTCCACTTCTTCCCCTCCTTGGAAGCATCTTAATGGTCTTTCTATTTATAATCACTTGGATACCCTCTCTTATGACCTATGGTCTCTAGGTATTGTGCTTCTTAATAGGCCTCATCAAGGGTCCTTTGTTTGAAGAGCATCACTTTATTTTGCAAATGACTGAGTAGATCCCCCAGATACTTGAGAAGTACATATGGGTTCTTGGGATAGATACCCAACATGGTCACCATATTCCTAAATTCAATGGTGTATGCTTGCACACTCTTTCCGTGCCTCTACCTTAAGTGATACCAATAGATACATTAACCCTCTACATACCCAAAAGGGTAAAACTGGTAATTTATGAGGCTTTTAAATGCATCCCACTTAGTTACTAGTGGACCACCCTATAACCTAAGTGTATTTGTGCGACTTTCCCACTAGGTTGGTGCATGGCCCTCTAGTTTCAGTCGGGCAAACAAAATTTGTTGCTCTTCATCTATGTAACATCCCCATCATCCAACTGGGCTATGCCATGTAAAATTTTTCGAGCTATATACAAATTAAAACATATACACATAGAAAATATTGTGGAACTATATATATATATATATATATATATATATATAT
>JASDQU010242971.1:87811-102861 GCA_032191745.1 Picea mariana
GATTGACACTTATCTTGGTAAGAATATCACCAACTTCGTCCAGACCTTCCATGAACCTCCCAACCTTAGACCACACTATTTATCACTCTCAGCAGTGGTTCACCCCCGAGTTGGGACTAAACTCCACCTGAGTAAAGGGATTCATAACTAGGTTGATGTATCTCAGACAACAGGAAAGACTTTGTCACAGGTGCCAACTAAAACTAACAACCTACAATCCCTCATTCCCCACATGCATGTCCCACCCTAGGAAGTCTGCCCCTTCTCTGCTCAACAGTCCTTCGACTACCCCACCTCCTTTCTAGGGCTTCAGCAACATGCTGGACAAGAAGTCTCAGAGCCCTGTAGTTGTATTTTGGAACCTTCGGGAATTCAATTCTCAACAATTATCTCACCTCGAGATAATTTCTCATGGTCTTGACAACTTACCTCTTTAGTCTAGCTCCTAATCTAACTAGGTACAGGTACAGGCACGAGTACAGATCCAGGTACAGGAAGGTACAAAGGACAACTGAATGAGTGAGTGAATTATGATGGAATGAATGGGAAAATGAACTAATTCCAAACTATATGTAAACATGTTCCCAACTTGACACTTGTCATGTTGATAACTACTTTGGCCCACTTGTCCCCATCCTTAGAACTTAGGATAAAATAATTATCCATACTTTATGCTTTAAGGAATATTAATATAATATTCCTTTTTGGGTTAAGCTCCCTAGATTATCCCCTTATCCTTAACTTTTAGCCCCCCCTTTCCCTAACTAGTGGAGTTTAGTCCCCCATAATCTTTTATCGTGGTTGGTCTACACGCAACGATGTATTATATTAATGATAAGACATATACAAAAATAGGCTCAGTGGCCTTTAACATCTAGGATCTCCAACCTAATTCAACACATAAGCCTCCTAGCATATAATATTTGGCTCACCAGCCTATAAAACATAACTTATACACAAAGGCTCCCTGGCCTCAAAATCCCATGCACTTAAGTTTGTTGTGCACGGTATCCTGGAATGTGCACACTTCATCATTTTAGTGTGTAGTACATGTGCACATTGTACCATGAAAGGTGCATGAAAAATGATATCAAACAACTCACCATCTTAAGTACATTTCCATTTACATTTACAATTGGGGTTCTACCTAGGGATATTACATTCCCCTCCCCTTATTTATGCCCTATCCTCAGTGCAATATATACACATATACAACCAAAATTTCAAAAATCCTAAAAAATACGCGGGTATTATGCCTGCATAGCATCTTCATGCTCCTAAGTTGCGTCCTCAGGACCGTACCGGGTCCATTGGACCTTTACAAGCTCTATGGCTCGATTCCGGAGCTCTTTGATTTTCTGGTCCAGAATGCATACCAGCTTTACTTGGAAAGTGCATTCTTACTCCTCCTAAATCACATTCCAATCAATAACATGATTAGCATGAGGTATATATTTCTTAAGCAATGATACATGAAATACATTATGAATGGTCATCGATGTAGGCAATGAAAGCATGTATGCTACATGCCCAATGCTCCCTAGGATTTCAAGTGACCCATAATAGTGAGCTGCCAACTTTGAACAATTTCCCAACTTCAGGGAACTTCTGTTGGCCTTCACTTTCAAGAATACATGGTCCCCCACTTTAAATTCCCCGTGAGTTCTTCCCTTATCAACATATATTTTCTTCCTGTCTTGGCCAGCCTTTAAATTCTATTTTATTTTCAACATTTTCTCTTCCATATCCCTGAGTAATTATGGCCTGGTCCCCCACTTTAAATTCCCTACGAGTTCTACCCTTATCAACATATATTTTCTTCCTATCTTGGTCAACCATTAAATGTTGTTTTATTTTTAAAATTTTCTCTTCCATATCCCTGAGTAATTCTGGCCCAACCATTTCTCTATTTGCTGGGTTATCCCAGCTTACCGGTGTGTTGCACCTTCTGCCATAAAGTGCCTCAAATGAGCTCATCTTTAGAGATGCTTGGTACCCATTGTTATAAGAAAACTCTACTAAGTGTAGGTAGTCTTCCCATTTTTATGGTTTATCCATCACGTACATCCTCAACATATCCTCAATCACTTTATTCACCCTCTTTGTTTGTCCATCTGATTCTAGATGATAAGTTGTGCTAAACTTCAAATTTGTTCCAAATCCCTTAAATAATCCTTTCCAAAAATTTGATGTAAATTTTGGATTTCTGTCAGACACAATTTGCTTGGGTATACCATGTAATCGAGAATTTTCTCTCATATAAACATCAACAATGTTGGTTTCCTTGTGAGTGAGCTTTACTGAAATAAAATGGGCATCTTTAGTAAGCTTATCCACCACTACCATAATAGAATCATACTGCTTGTTTGTTCTAGGTAGTTTGGTGATGAAATCCATTGTTACAACTTCCCATTTCCACTTAGGAATGGATAATGGCTATCAAAAACTAGTTGGGTGTCTATTCTTAGCCTTTATCTTTTGACATTCCAAACATTTGACAATAAAATCAACAACTTCTTTCTTCATTCCTAGCTAATAATATTGTCTCTTGACAGCTGCAATAGTTTTCTGATAACTTGGGTGCCCATCATAAGTTACATTACACATTTCTCTCAATATCATATTTTTCAATTCCTTGAAATTTGGTACATAAATTCTGCCCCTACACATGAGAATTTAATCATTTTCTAGCTTATAGTCTTCAATTTTCTGCTGCAAAATACCTTGCTGTAATTTTTCCACTAGTTCCTTGTATTGCAAATTTGACTTTGCAGCCTCCAAAATTATTTCTTTCAAATCTGATTGGTACATGCTAATGGTTGTAGCATGCAACTCACACACTCTTCTGTTGATTGCATCAACCACTTTGTTCTCTTTCCCTTTGATATGCTTTATATCAAAGTCATATTCACTGAGAAATTCTAACCCCCTGCTTTTCCTAGCATTTAGAGTTGGCTGATCAAATAAATATTTGAGACCATTATGGTCTGTCCTCAGCTCAAACCTTTTCCCCATGAGGTAGTGCCTCCACTTCCTCAAGGCATGCACTATGGCTGCCAACTCCAAATCATGAGTAGCGTATTGCCTTTCATGCTCCTTCAAGTACCTTCATTCATAACATACAACAAACCCATTTTGACTGAGGACTCCACCAAGTTCTTCTTTACATGAATCCATGAATACAATGAAGTCTTCATTTGGATATACAATCCTTAGTATTGGAGAACTTGTTAATAACTGCTTCAAGTGTTGGAAACTCTTTTCACAATCCAATGTCCACTGAAACTTCACACCCTTCTTTTGCAAGGAAGTGATTGGATGTTTAATCTTTGAGAATCCTTCAATAAATCTCCTATAGTATCCTACAAGGCCCATGAATGATCTGATCTCTATCACATTCTTTGGTGTTGACCATCCTCTAATGAATTCTATCTTCTCAAGATCCACTGCTATCCCATCCTCTGAAATGATATGCCCCAAATAATGAATTTGCTTCTGATAAAACCAACACTTGCTCAATTTGGCATACAACTAATGCTCCCTTAATACTTATAATACCTTCCTCAAGTGTTGTTCATGATCTTCCTTTGACTTAGAATATATAAGAATTTCATCTAAAAATACAATGACAAACTTATCTAAGTATTCTCTGAAAATACCATTCATTAAACACATGAAAACAGCTGGTGCATTTGATAACCTAAATGGTACCACTGTGAACTCATAATGACTATACCTTGTTCTAAAAGCAGTCTTATTGATGTCTTCTTCTTTAATTCTTACTTGATGATAACCTGGTCTAAGATCAATCTTGGAGAATATTTTTGCATCTTTCAGCTGATCAAAGAGGTCATTGATCCTTGGAAAATGATACTTATTCTTCACACTTACCTTGTTTAAGTGCCTAAAGTTAATGCAAAGTATCAATGTTCCATCTTTTTTCTTCACAAATAAAAATGGGGCACCCCAAGGTGACGCACTTGGGCATATATACCCCTTCTTCAGAAGCTCTTCAAGTTGCATTTGCAACTCCTTCAATTCTGGTGTACTCATCCTGTAGGGAGTTTTGGATACTGAAGATGCTCTAGGCATCAAATTTATGGAGAAATTAATGGCTCTTTTACGGGGTAATCCTAGTATCTATTTAAATACATCTTCAAAATCTTGTAGGACTGAATAATCTTCAATATTTGACACCTTATATTTAGGTGCTTCTTCCATATGAGCTGCAAATATTTAACACCCTTTTCTGTAACATTTCTTCAGTTGCAATGCTGAAATTTCTCTGATGGTTACTGCCCTAGGAATTCTCTGCATTATCCTTAGGTTCTCTTCCTCATGCAAGCAAGTAAATGCTTTGTTATGACAGTGTAGGATAGCATGATGTTGGTCCAACCAATCCATCCCAATTAGACAGTCATAGGAACCCAAAGGAAAGATGTTCAAATCTGCCTTGGTGTTCAGTCCATCCATTTCCATAGGACATGACTTAACCCTCTCATTAAATTTTCTTTTGTCTTCGGTTGCAAGATGCACCAACCAAGATTTTTCGTTCTTTCTTCTTGGCAAATGCAAATTTTCCAACATCTTAGGATCTATATAACTATGAATAGCTCCTGAATCAATTAAAATAGCAATGGTTTGGTTGTTTATCATACCTTCCACTTCAATCATATGTGATTGATATTCTGCTTGCTTGTTGTCCATGGCTAGATAGATCCTTGGTGCATTTTTTCCCATGTTCTCCACTGTTTCATCTTGTTGTACATTGTAAACCATTCTCACTTTTTCACCTTCGTGAGGACAATCTCTATACATATGATCTCCTTTACAAACCCAACATTGAATAGGTGGTTGTGTTGGCCTTTTCCCCCATGTTTCAATCATTTTAGGTTCTCTAGAAGTTGGTTGTCCCTGAGGACTATTTCTGAAGAATGGTGGCTTAGTCCCCTTCTTCCTCTGATCCATATTGAATTTCTTCTTGTCTTCCCAAGATTTTTGGAAAGTTGACCTTGCTTTTTGCTTATCATATAGGTATTTAGCTCTCCTTATAGTCTCCTCCAATGTTTTGGGATCATCATATTGTATTTTGTCACTGATGAATGATGACAATCCACTCAAATACCTTTGAATCTTAATTGTCTCATCCTTTATGAAAGAAACATACTTCAATAGTTGTAAAAACCTTATTTCATATTCATCTATGGTCATACTCTCAAGTTTGAGTTCAAAGAACTCTTTCATTTTCTTGTCATAGTATCTCTTATTCAAATATTTCTTTTCAAAATACTTCTTGAATTCCTTCCAAGTAACATTTTTCTCTTTAATGTGTTGCACCTACACAAGATGATCCCACCACATGGATGCCTTTCCCTTGAGTTGATAGATGTAAATTATTCCTTCTGCATGACAAGAATAATTATGCAATTGAACATACTTTCTCATGCCCAACAACTGTGTCTCCGCATCTTCATCCTTCTTGTGCTCACCATCAAATGTAGGAGGTTTGATTTTGTTCATTTCTCCTCGTAGCTCATCCACCCCAGATATCTTATGCTTCCTAACAGGGGATGGACTTGAGATGTTGTGTGCTCTCCTATTGGAATGCTTCGAGGAGTGATGGTGATGTCTAGTAACAATTCTTGTTCTTCTTTTCTCATCAGGAGACCTATGGCTTCCTGATTTTCTTGAGCCACTCTCCTTATCCAATTTATTTTGCATTATGTTCAAGCTCTGCATTAACTTCATGTTGAAGTCCTCCTACTGCTCCTTGGCTCTCATAAGCCTTTCATTATCATCTTTATGGATTTGGACATCCTTCTGCAAATTTTTAATGGTCTCTACAATATTCATGTTTTCATCCCTTCCTTCTCCATGTCCATTGGAGTTTGTTCCTTCAATGCCCATATGGAAATCCATCCCTCTTATCTCATCTTCTTGGATGTAAGCCCCCTGTGCATATTCCATTCCTATGCACTCTATGTTGATCCCGATCTGATCTAGTTGTTGTTAACTCTGCAAAATGTGCAACCAACAGAACTTGTCAGGCTACTAATTCAACAATTTCATGAAAATATGAACCATTTTGGTTCAATAATGCATCATAATTATTTCTTCTAATTTCTTGAAAATTGAATTCCCAGATTAATTTTCTTGGTGAATAATTATATTCTATTGTCCAAGACCTTTCCAATGCCTAATTCCATGCTCAATTCCGAGTCTTGAGTAGAAAGTTATGGTTATTTGAAAATTATCCATTAATTTTCTGTTCACTTTTCAACTTGGTGTAATTTTGCGTTGTAATCATGCATTTTTGAACCTACTCCATTGGATTTTTAGTAGGATCTCAATTTGGTTTCCTCAAATACATATTTTGGATAGTCTTTCCAAGTTTCACCTCTTTCTGGGTTTTGGGCTTCTAGTCACAACATGCTAAAGTTCTAGGCCAGTTAGTGTTTTTGGTCTGGAATGCTACATGTACCTTCTTTGCCATCTTAAACATTTTTCACATGCCCATAATTTTAATTCAGCTCTAGGAATATTTTATATGTTTCAATAGATTTCCATAGACTGTTCTTCTTCCTCAATCTAATTCCAGAACAGAAAGTTATGGCCCTTCGAAGTTAGTTGGGTCTTAAAATTCACCCTCCACTATATGTCCTATAACTTCCTCATAAAAGCTTTGTTTGACGAATGGTTTACACCATTAAAAATCTCTCTCTAGGATCTTTCATTTGAGTTGCAAAGACATAGTGTACTTTGGTACACTTTGTTCTTGAAGTTTTTGAGTAGCTAAAAACGTTGTTTAGGACCTCAAAAACGTGCTGCAAAAATATGACCTTCAAACAACATAAAATGTCGCAGAAATTCACTGGTTTTTTGTTGTTGTACACCATCCAAATGAATTCCCACGCACAAATTTGAACATGTACACCCATATTCAACATGCGCAACAACACCATAAAGTAGCACATGCTTCGCACACCTATAACCAATGTGGATCACTTCTTTGTTGCAACAATAATTGGTGTGCACTGCTTTTGTGTCGCGCGTCAATATCTATCGCACACAATTTTGGTTCATGCACTAATACCTGTTGCATGCAATTTTTGTGTCGCACGCTAATATTTTGTGCACATTGCACTATATGCCCTGCACCATGCCAAATTTTAGTACGCCCCCACCACGCGCTAGTACTCCACACGCACCATTAATTAAATTGTCGCGCGACAAGATATACCCACATTGTGCGTGCACCAACAAAATTCCTCCATGCTCTGTCAATATTGTTCACATCATGCGCGCCATTATTATGCGTGCGCACACCACACATGCTAGTATTACGCATGCACCACTCAATTTGCACCACACAATGATAAATTTAGTGCGCACACCCGCGCACCAATATTTTCCGCGCATTACCACTCTGCACTACGCAATGCCAATATTTTCCACGCATTAACACTATGCACTATGCAGTGCCAAATTTAAGTGCACACAAGTGTGCGCCATTATTTTCCACACATTTCCACTCTGCACCACACAACACAAAATTTAAGTGCACACACCTGTGCGCCAATATTTTATGCGCATTACCACTCTGCACCGCACAACGCCAAATTTTAGCGCATGTATCCACACACCCTTATTTTCCACAAATCATAATCTTTTTCACTGCGCATCATGCATTTTTAGTGTGCATACTTGCACACATTCATTTTTATGCGCATCAATTCCTCGTGAATTTCGCTGCAGAAATTTGAGCTTTTACCAAACTTTTTCCCAATTTTCACCATAAACATTCTGCAAATATGAAATTTGTTCAATTTCACCCTGATAACACCAATTCAAGCTTCACAACAACAAATCGTTGCTGGTTGACATTCCTGGAACTAATTTTTCCCAAACTCAATTCAGGAATTGAGAATTTTAATCAACTAATCTTGCTCCTTCTGTCATGGCTTCCCTGTAACTTCAAATTCGACTAATTCCAGGTCTAAATTTGCTAGAACATATATTAAATTAAGAATATCTCACGACTTGGCCAAATTTCTCAATTTTCCCATGAATTTAACAACATAAAATAGGGCTTTTTCCCAATTCCACACAATTGTTTCTAATTTTCTTCCAAATTAATTCTCTATGAAATTTCACTTCAACTCAACTTGCTCGACCCATCCAGGCTCAGTGTTGAAAATTGGATCTTTGATACCATATTGTAACATCCCCAACATCTAACTGGGCTATACCATGTAAATATTTTCAAACTGTATACGAATTAAAACACATACACATAGAAAATATTGCGGAACTTTATATATATAACATAAAATAGAAAAATACATTCTGCAAATGCACATATTCATACAGAACAATAATAAAATACACATGCATCACAAACAAGAAAAACGCATAAATAATAATGCACCATGTAATTTAACACACAATTGGCACTTATATTGGTAAGAATATCACTAATTGTGTGTAGACCTTCCACGAACCTCCCAGCCTTAGACCATGCTGCTCATCACTCTCAATAGTGGGTCACCCCCAAGATGGGACTAAAATCTACCCGGATAAAGGGATTCCTAACTAGGTTGATGTATCTTAGACAACAGGAAAGACTCTGTCACAGGTTCCAAATCAAACCAATAGACTACAATCCCTCATTCCCCACATTCATGTCCCACCCCAGGAAGTGTGCCCCTTCTATGCTCAACAGTCCTTCGGCTGCCCCACTTCCTTTCTGGGGCTTCAACAACATTCGAGACAAGAAATCTCAGATCCCTATAGCTGAAGTTTGACACCTTTGAGAATTCAATTCCCAACGATTCTCTCACCTCGAGAGAATTTATCAAGGGCCTGACAACCCACCTCTTCAATCCAACTCCTAAGCTAACCAGGTACATGTATAGGTACAGGTACATGTATAGGTACAAGTACATGTATAGGTATGGGTACAGATACATGTATAGGAAGGTACATAGGACAATTGAATGAGTGAGTGAATGATAATGGAATGAATGGGAAAATGAACTAAGTCCAAACTATATGTATGCATGTTGCCAACTTGATACTTGTCATGTTGAGAGCTACTTTGGCCCACTTGTCCCCATCCTTAGAACTTAGGATAAAATAATTATTCATACTTTATACTTTAAGAAATATTAATATAATATTCCTTTTTGGCTTAAGCTCCCTAGCTTAGCCCCTTATCCTTAACTTTTATCCCCCCCTTTCCCTAACTAGTGGAGTTTAGTCCCCCATACTCTTTTACCATGGTCGGTCTACAAGCAACGATGTATTATATAATGATAAGACATATAGAAAAATAGGCTCACTGGCCTTTAGCATCTAGGCTCTCTGGCCTAATTCAACACATAAGCCTCCTAGCTTATAATAACTAGCTCACCAGCCTATAAAACACAACATATACACAAAGGCTCCCTGGCCTCAAAATTGCACACACTTAAGTTTGGTGCATGTGGTATCCTGGAATGTGCACACTTCATCATTTTAGTGCGCAGTACATGTGCACACTATACCATGAAGGGTGAAATAAAAATGATATCAAACAACTCACCAGCTTAATTACATTTGCATTTACATTTATAATTGGGGTTCAACCTAGGGGTATTACAATCTATATTATGAACAATCAAATACACTTCTAAATGTTGCAACCAATTATTCAACTTAACAGTTCATCAATCTCACCTTGATAAACAAAATCTTCTACTCCTCATCTATGTTATGGACACTCAAATACACTTATAACTATTGCAATGAACGATTCAAATTAACAACATCAATATCACCTTGATAAGGCTTGATGTTGACTATGAAAGAGTGATGGTGATGGAACTTGGATTCTCTTTCTAACGCTCTTTTTTTTATTATTTTTTTTCTAGGTGTTCATTATTTCCTAGTCTCTCATCCAATCCAACTTTTGAGGTAGAACCACCAACCTCCTCGAAAATTTCAAACTTGTTTGCTAGAGCCACCATGGGGAGGGCCATGTTGCAAGAGATATCAGAGACTTGTTCTTCCAACCTCACAAATCTCTCTTATGATGCATCCCAATGGTTGTTATTAATGGAATCATCCACCCCGACTAGGGTTTGATGACTTCCTTCTTAATCCAATTCTCGAGTTCTAGAACTTCCAACAAAAGAAACCCAAAGAAAACATGCTCTAATATCAATATGATCTATAAAGTGTCATGGATATTCCACTGGATCAACTAGTGAAAACAAATCTTATATTTTTCTAAAATTATTTTATTATTAAGTTTATTTCCTTAAATCTCAAATTTATTGTCGTGCTAGCTTATTATTCTTAATGAAATAACTGAAATATGGAAATGAAAGGCTAAGAAAATGAATAGATCATCCACACAAATGAACAAAAGATGTATCTTGGGAAACCAAATATAGGAGAAAACCCATCTAGAAGGTGAGTCCCATGCTTTCCTCTCTTTTCTTTAGTTTTGAAATACAAATACAAAGAAATAGACACTTTCTATGGAGTTTATTTTGACATTATGTCCTGAATGGATGCTGCCAAATCATTTTCCTTCAATGTTATGCTCTCTAATCCCACTCCTAGATGATCTACTCAACTATGAAACAAGTACAACGCTAAAAGAATGGAACCCCCTCTCCTCCTAGAGGCCCATTATTTAATGTAGGCTGGTATCTACCTAGTGTTGGAGTTTTAGCATGACTTAACTTTCAACTAGTGATAAGGATTTGACCTTCTAGAATATGTTTGAAAGTCCCACGTGAAAACTATAACCACATGTGGGAGTAATGGGGGATAAAATTGCAACCACTTGGTACCATGGTGGTCAACAAGGTAGGTCAATTTGCTAAAGGCATAAAATCCACATACAAGCTTCTATGGAGGTGGTTTTTTTTTATGGAGTTTGCAACAATGAAAAATAACTTTCAGTTAATGATTTCTTTGTAATAATTGAACTATTTCTTATTCTTTGTCCCTATATTGCTTGACATTTTCTTTTTAAACATAATTATGATAATTCTTTTAACAATGTTTATGTTTACAATTAGATTCTTCTTGTACATTAAATATTTGATCATGGAGACTTATTTTCATTGGGAGGAAGCCCAACTTCTAAAAGGAAGATATGATAAGAAGAATGACATTTAATTTTAAACTTATTTGTTATAAATTTCTTTTAGAATTGCTATATTTTCCTCCAAATTTCCATGTAAATACTTCATACCAAACCACACAACCATACAAAATCATTGAGGAAACAGTGATGTTGAAAAATGTTTTTAATTCTAGAGTTTTATAATTGTTCTCAAAACCAAAGTAAACTTTCCAACTTCCAATAATTCATTTTTCAATGCTATAATCCAATTTAACTTATAATGAAAAACAATTATGAAATACTTATCAAAATGGACTTCTTCCAAATTACCATGTTATTAAACAAAATTAAAGTATATGGTTTGTTTAGATTTAATGATCAATACCTTTTGTTTACTTATATTTACATACATTATCAAATTAAGTTATTAATACATATGGTTTATTGGTTTATCAAAGTTATAGAAGAACTTTACCAAAAAATAAATATTATTTATATATATTTAACTCTATAAAACAATATTTTTGATACACTTATTGCCACATATATATATCCATGTATGACTATCTAGCAAAACTTACATTAAAGTAAAGACAATATTTTTATATATCACACATCAATAATTATTATCATGAACATCACAAGTAATTATTCAAATAATTATTATCATGAACATCACAAATCAATTCAAAAAACTAGTTTTTTTTCAATGAAATAAGTAATTGATTTTTTCTTTTCTCATCTATTCAGACATGCAATATTCATAGGGGCAATCACTTCGAAGATTTGTCCCACAGCTTCCCACTAATAATTAACAACATTCAACCACTGAAACGAACTGATGATACTCGACGTAACATATGACTCTAGCATATTCATTCAACATTCAACCATTGAAACGAACTGATGATACTCGACGTAACATATGACTCTAGCATATTCATTCAACCACTGAAACAGACGACGATACTCGAACTAACCCATGATTCCAGCATATTCATATAATGCGTGCTTCCCCTCCACCCCGCGAGAAAAATAGTGTTTCATGTAATCTACATGAATGAAATTCCTGAACAAGCATGGATGAGCTTGATCAATGAGTTCCAGTGCTGGACCGATCTCTGCTTTGAATTCGGRAGCATAAAAGACTGCAGTCGATAGCCGAGCCCTGCAACGGTCTGTCATTGCTCGATGCTCTACGCTCTTGTATCTTCCATTAGTCATTACCTGCAAAACCAGCCACACAGTACTCAGTAAAACGTTTATTAGACGAAGTCAGGATAGTAGGGCGATTAATCTGTAAGGATCATAAGTTTACCTCTATCAAGTTTCCAACGTTGATTACCAGAGCATAAGGAATCGGTTGCACAGATATCCATTGGTCATCCTTGCGGACATGTAAACCTACTACTTCATCATCTTGCAGTAAGAGTGTAATGCCAGTCATGTCTGCATGTTTATATGGGTATTATGGATTCACTATCTGAATAGCATATTGCCATATCGGATATAAAAGTGAATGTGGATCGTGAAATATTGTAATTAGTTATTGGTCATACAGAGTATGGATAGCTGAAAACAGTGAAATTTGTATCAAAGSAAAGAAAAAGACAGTTTCTACATGTTCGTGACCGAGAAACACATATTTGAAACCAATCTACCGCAGATRAAAAAAGGATTGGAATTGTATCAAAATGTTTTTAATTTCAATTATTGGACTTACATGATCTAAGTTCATTTTATGATTTAGTAGAGATGTATAATTTGTTTTTAATTTCATTTTTAGTATATATATCAATTATTGGACTTACATAATCTAAGTTCATTTTATGATTTAGTAGAGATGAAGAAAAAGTTGGGAATGCTTTCCTAATTTTACAATTTTTTATTTTTTAAAGTTTTGGTGGAAAGTTTTCTTCTATATTGGATATTTTTGTTTTGTAAAAAATTATAGTTCCATATACTCATTATAAGCTCTATATATTCTTTTTTTATTAGATTCAATTAAATATATAAAAAAACAAACTTTTAATTAATAAAGTTTGTTTATATATATATAAAGTTTTAATTGAGGATTAAAAATGTTATGGACAACATTCTAAATTTTTTTTTATAGAGGATGAGGTTTTTTTTATAAGATATAAAATTTGGGGTTAAGCTAATCATAATGGGAAAAGCTAAGGAAATCTAAGCTACCAAGCTGAAATATTGGAGGATCTATGATCTGTCACATACACAAGCTCTTTAATTTAGCACTCAAGGAAAGTTTGGGGTTAAGCCAATCACAATGGGAAAAGTTAAGGAAATCTAAGCTACCAAGCTAAAATATTAAAAATTGGAGGATCTATTATGATCTGTCACATACACAAGCTCTTTAATTTAGCACTCAAGGAGGGATCTATTATGATCAATCCCATTTTAGCCATGCTATATGGAAGTATTTTGGAAAAGAAGATAAGCAAAAAAAAAAAGATAAAGCCCATGCCATCTTTAGAGGTTATCATTCAACTATGGACAACCTTGTCACGGTTAGGATTATTGCAGAGGAGTGTCACAACAATAAAACCAATCTCCTTTGTTGTTTCATTAAATTTAATAAATATGTTGACACTGTGTCTAGGACTAACCTTTGGAATAGGTTAGAAGAGATAAAAGTTTCATCTGGGCTGAAAACTATTGCAATAAGGTTGTATGAGAATGTCATTGTCAAGTTTAGGAACACTTAGTGTTAGTCATAAGAAATTAATTGCAATATAGTAGTCAAGCAAGGTTTTCCTCTATCCCCTACCTTGTTTGGCATATAAATTGACAAGTTAGAAGATTGTTTGGAATTGGACCAACTCTTGCTAGTACAATCATCATCCTTCTTCTCTATGCAAATGATATTGTTCACATGGCAAGGAATCCCTACGACCTCAATAAGAAACTTAGAATCCTCAAGGACTTCTACTCTAGTACATGAATGACTGTGAACACTGACAAAATGAAGGATATGATAATTAAATCCAACAAGATCAGCTACAATACTTTCACATATGACAATAATAGCTTGGAGGAAGTTCCTTCGTACAAGTATCTCGGAATAGATATTCATCACAATATCAATTGGAACTACAACATTGAGAAGAGGATAAATGGAGGGTGGAAATTTTATTATGGGCTTGAAAAAAATTATAAATTAGCAAACCTTTATCTATGGGATAAGACAAATCTCCTCCTTGAGACTCTTGTCACTCCTATTATCTTATATGGATGTGAAGCTTGGGATGCATCACTCCTCTTTATATGGATTTGAAGTTTGGGGATGTATCTCACTCCTATTATCTTATATGGATGTGAAGTTTGGGATGCATCACTCCTCTTATATGGATTTGAAGTTTGGGGATGTATCTCGAAAAACTTGGAGAAAAATAGAGCAGATCCAAAATAATTTTATAACTTGTCATCTCAAAATTAAATGAAATACACCCTATCCTATCCTCCTAATAGAAACTAGATTTTCCCCCATTGAGAGGAGAGTTATGACTAGGTACTTAATGTACAAGAACAAGATAAACAACATGAATGCAAAGAGGCTCCCCAAAGGCTCAAGCAGGGATATCATAATGATGTTGAGTCTAAATCATTATGCCAAGTCTAAATCATTATGCCAAATCTAAATATTGTTAAAGCTAAATTTAAGGAGAACCTGTGGTGTGATGAAGAATTATAGGATAAAAGAAAATTAAGATATTATAAGGAGGTGGTTAACCCTATTCTTGAAGATCAAAAATATATCTTTGTTTTGACTAGTAGTAAAGAAGATAATCAATATTGATAATATAAGAACTAATTCTCATGAGCTGTATAGTGAAGATAGGCTTTCAAAAATTCACAAAAGACAAAGAGTTTGTCACCTTTGTGACACCAAGATTGAAAAACACTTTCTCTT